>JAYKAV010002793.1:637006-758827 GCA_035582835.1 Phoebastria nigripes | reverse complement strand
CAGGGGGCTGAATACCCTGAGGATAACTGGCCTGACTATTAAAGACTGAGGCAAAGAAGGCATTAAGTACCTCAGCCTTTTCCTCATCCTCGGTGGCAACGTTCCCCCCCGCATCCAATAAAGGATGGAGGTTCTCTTTGGCTCTCTTTTTGTCATTAATACATTTGTAAAAACATTTTTTGTTGTCTCGTACGACAGTGGCCAGATTGCGTTCTAGCTGGGCCTTTGCCTTTCTGATTTCCTCTCTGCATGACCTAACGAGATCCCTGTACTCTTCTTGAGTTGCCTGCCCCTTCTTCCAAGAGTGGTAAACTTCTCCTTTTTTTCCTGAGTCCCAGCAAGAGCTCCCCGTTCAGCCAGGCCGGTCGTCTTCCCCACCTGTTCTTATGGCATATGGGGACAGCCTGCTCCTGTGCCTTCAAGACTTCCTTCTTGAAGAACRTCCAGCCTTCCTGGACCCCTTTGCCCTTCAGGACTGTCTCCCAAGGGACTCTCTCAACCAGTGTCCTGAACAGGCCAAAGTCCACCCTTCCGAAGTCCATGGGAGTGGTTTTACTGGCCCCCCTCCTTACTTCACCAAGAATCGAGAATTCTATCGTTTGATGGTCGCTAAGCCCAAGACAGCCTCCGACCACCACATCTCCCACCAGTCCTTCTCTGTTYGTAAACAGCAGGTCGAGCGAGGCACCTCCCCTGGTAGGCTCCCTCACCAGCTGCGTCAGGAAGTTGTCTTCCACACACACATTTAGCCGCAACTTAGGCAGATTTTAGAGTTTCTGTGCCTATAAGTAGTATGAGCATTAGATAATGCATTGTTTTTTGATGAAATGAATGCATAAAAGATGGTCATTATTCTGTTTGGATTTGTTTCTAAAATCATATTTACTTTGGCTGTGCTTTGCTTTTGATTGTTTCCAAGGGAGTATCTGCTGAGCTGTTAGAAATTAGAAAAATCTTGCTTCATAAGAGGAAAGTAGGAATAGCAATTGTAATGTGCTATCAATATCTTTTTCAGACAAAACCCTTTGTCATGTTAGTAACTAACTGATCAAACCCGAAGATCCTGTGCTCTGTTTTTAGCAGGTTTTTTGACTTAGAACACAATCCGAATCAATCCAGAGTAGTATAATTAAAAACAGCACACTCAAGTCTTTTTCCAAACTGCCGTGTGTTTACTGCTGTTATCTTAGCAGCAGTTTTTGCTTTGAGATGATGTATTATACTTTTTTATCACCACTTCCTACATTTCCAAGATAGCAGAAGGGAGAGTGTACAGGGATTTGGGAGAGGAAGAGAAGGAGTAAACTTACATTAGGAATGTTAGGAAGCAAACTGGGCTTGTAGGGTACAGATTCACATCTGAGATATGATGGAGGCCCATTGGTTTTATAACATCTCTGCAATGTGTACAGTATTATGATATTTGGACCCTCATCCTTTTATAATATATTTCTCTTTGGCATATTTCAGAAAAATGAGAAAGTGGTAGCAGCCATATTTTTTAAATGGGGAAGTGCAGCATTGGAAAGACTGTGTAACTTTGGTAAGAACTTAATCTTTTTCTTTTTTGTTTTCTTTTTTTCTTAATCCTGAAGTCACTGTCCAGCAAGATATCCCTTTCTGCTTGGGTCAGAATGGTTTAGTCAAAGCTCTCTGCAGGCTTTATGGAGATTTCATCATATCTTTTCTCTTTTCCACCTAAGTGGGAAAGTTTGAATCCTAGTCTCACTGCTTGTATGAAGCTAGACACTGCAGTGATAGACAGCCCTTGTGCTGTCTAGGGAACCAGGGCTGCTAATAACTTCTCGCTTGTCTACAAATATAAAAGCCAGCTACCATCTGGTACTTAGCAATATATAACAACCACCCTTACCTGTGCTGAGAGGTAATTAGCCTGCCCTCTGTTGCTTTTTCACATTAGTAATAATAATAAATGTTCAGCCACTAGGTTGGTACAATGAAAAACTATAGGGTTTAAAGGGCCCTAAAAAGTCATCTAGTATAGCTGTGTTTTCTGTTCTTAAAAAAAAAAAAAAAAAAAAAAAAAGCCTGGCACAGAAGAGTTATGAAAGGTAAAGACATTTCAGATCATAAAAATCAAAGTTGAATCTACCAAAAGAAATCTCACAAGCCACTGAACAGTTAGTATTAGAAACCCACACCATTCACCCAACTGATGGTGTAAATCTCACCATATGGAATAAACTGAATACAACCAAATGGGCCTGAAAGTATGTATTTCTGCAAGACACAGAAAATCAAGAAGTTAAGAAATCTGAAGCTAAAATGTGAGAGAGTATCAAGAAAATAAATTACAGGAAGGGACTAATGTGTCTTAAGTAGTGCTGGAATAAAATAGAACTGTGGCTAAAATCCAACTACATACCTACTTTTCTTTAAAGTTTGACTTTAACAACTGAGCCTGTACTTAGGAATATGTAAGCCAGCAGTCTTCTTGAGATGTCCACCATGTATCACCATTTGGATTTGGCTGCTTTATATTTTGCAGGCAGAAGTGAGCCCATAGGAGTTGAATAAGGAGAAGGGAAACTCTGATAGTTCAGTCAGATACATCCCACTTTTTGTAGTGCTTTTGTAGCTATAGTACATATTTTCATACTTAATTTCTTTCAGAATTGGTACATACAATCTTTATTATGTGGAACTTAATTATAATTTTAAAATTACTGCGTATCCTACCTTTAAACATCGTTTAATTGACGGAAGACTGAATTGAATTCTACTGCAAAAATGACAGAGCTCTTCATATTAAAAATATTTTTCTTTCTGTTACTGGCACGGGGGCCTGAAGTCTCTTGACTTCAGTAAATTTCATTTCAGCTTCTTACATCTCTTCTTACACCTTTTGCATTAACTTCAGGAGTCTATGGAAGAAAGACTCTATAAAGTGAATTCTGGATCGAAATATGTTTTGCCTAAATGTAGCACTTATACATATGGAGATTTCAATTTTGTAATTTCTACATTCAGAGCGTCAACACATTTTGAAAACAGATGTGCCATTCATAAAATTTATCCTAACTGTACATGCTAATTGCATTGTTTGCTTGCCTGCTTAAATTTGTCTAAACCCATGTTCTCAACTTCATATGATGGCTCTTTTTAAAAATTGTGCCATGTATTCTTGGAAGAGAAATATATTGGACTAGAATATTTCTATAGCAGTCGTCTTCAAACAGGAGAAGAGGAACTGACTCCCACTTAGAAATGCTTATTTCATCTCTGTACTGACAGCTGGTCTTGTTCCCTGCCTTAAGGCCAAGATTAAATTTTGCCTTACTACACTGGCACTGGACAAACCAAGGGAAACCCTGAGTCTGCTCTGATTCTTTAATTGTTATGTAGACTTAGTAGTCAGATGTAGACTATTCCCCTCGCTCGTTCTTTTAGGCAGAAACATATGTGAAAAGAAGCACAGGCCGCCTCCTTCTCATATGACTGAAAAGTTTCACCTGTAATGAAGGAGAACATGAAGTAACACCAGCTAAAATTAAAGGTATTCAGAACAGGGGCCCATAAGAAACTTGAGATGGCATGTCTCTCAAGAATGTTTTCAATGTTGTTAAACTGCTAGTATTAATTCTTTGAACAAAGCTGAATACTTAAAAGTAAAAGATGGAAGAGTATAGAAAGGAATAAAGCTTTAGGATTTGTATAGACTAGTTAGCCTGATGCAAATCCCAGGAAATCATTTATGTGTCATACTACAGTTTAGAAAATGCTGTATGTAATTGGTGTGAACCCACCATAGTTGTACAGAATTAAGTCTTCATAAACAAGACTTTCTGCTAACCATGTCAAACATCTGATTAATACATGTGTGTATTGATTAATACATTGCGTATTGAGTTGATACGGCATACTCAAATTCTCTAAATTATTTGCTTTACCAGCAATATTGTGGTTCAAGCGACCTTGTTTTATATAGAGTTTTTGTCTCATATTAGGCAGATTCAAAAATGAAATAGTAAAAGCTTTTTATTAAAGGGGTCACTTCAGGACTACCTGAGGGGAAAGAAAAAAAATCTACCTAAGAATCAAGGCAACTTTATAACTTTTTTTAGAAGTTTAGATAATTAAGGTTTGTCCATAATCTTGTATTGGTAGTTTGCAGGTCAGACAAATACTGGGACAGTATGCAGGTGAAATATATATTGGTTATATAGTAAATTATGAGGAAGGCAAGACATAGCTTGTAGAGTGATCCTCTAATCTATCTTCTAATGAAAGTAGAGCAATTCAACAGAAGGAAATTTAATACTGCAAAATTAAGTTCTTTTGTGATCCAGTTTTCCCTTATGATGGCAGACCTTTTTCTGAAAATACTCTCAGGTAACTGCTAATGAATCATCACAGAAAATTGCCTCATAAAGAATCTTCACTACCCTACTATGGCAAAAAAGACTGAATTGGCCCTTGAATGTGTAGGAATGGGACCAAAGAAAAGAAAAGAGGAAGTGATCTTCTGTCTGTGCACAAATAGAAAGGCCACTATTAAAATACTGTGTATAGATCAGATGGTTTTATTGCCAAAAAGATGTGAAGAGAGCTACGCAGTACTTGTAAAAAGAAGGCAAAAGAATTATCCAAGATGAGAAAAGTAAGTCCTCTGAAATGAGAGTTGAAGAGTTCAATTTATTGCAGCATGATCTTTAGATATAGGTACAATATTGATAGAAAAGATAGCTGAAAATTACGGTTTTTTTCAGCCTTGGTGACAAAAATGTAACAATATGTTTGATTGAAAGTTGTCAAAAATTACTTTTTTACTAACGTATGCATTCTAGCTGTCAGGATAATTAATGAAGCTCAATTAATAAAGGCAGGAAAAATAGAAAGCATATTACTACCGTAAAGATGAAGTATGTTTCAAAAAGAGAAGTTTTAATCCAGTTTTTTTGTGTTTTGTTGATTTGGTTTTGGGTTTTTTTCTGTTTTTTTTTTTCCTTGTTTTTTCTTCCTGTGTTTTTTTCCTTTTTTTTCCTGAAAAAGCTTGTCAGATTGAATGCTGCAGATGGTTGGGTTGGGTAGTGCTGTTTATCCTTCTAGCCTTAGAACTTCTCAATATCTGAGTTACCCTAATCATTCTTCAAAAGCCCAGGCGAAAACAGGATCACTCCATTCTGCCTCCACATGCTCATCAAAACACTTCCAACTCTCATTAGGTGAGAACACCATAATCACATGTCAAGGCTCCAGGGCTTTAGCCAGTTATTTGCTGAGTTCAGGGAGGATTAGTTTCCAAAGCACAACCAATGAAAGACGTTTTTTCTGAGCATGGATTCATGTTTTCCCCAAGACTTTCTCTTGTTTATCTTGGACTGAATATGGAACATGGAATAGGGTTGGTCCAGTACTCTGAAGTGGCATGGAAAATCCTCTATTTATGTGTCTGACTGATGTATCTTTCTTACACAGCCAGGATCCCGCTAATAAGCAGATTTACAGCTAGAAAGCGAAGATAATTTTATTTCATCTCATCTTGTGTAAGAAGCCTTGAGGCAGTGATAAGTAGTTGTGTTCTCCAGCCCAGGATATGGATTGCCCTTGTGGGTCGCACAAGCATATCTAATCAATTGCCTCTGCCATGAACTTCTCAAGCTCCTGGTAGAGCCCAGGGCTCTCCCCTTTCCTGCTCTGTTTTACAGGAGTTCAGTCTCATGTGCTTCGTCCTGCACTCACTGGCGTGCTGTTTACAGCAGATCAGATTAGGAGATCTAATGGTTCCTATTGGATTGTGACAATGCAGATCGACAAAGCAGCCATAGCATGCTCAGAGTATGCAATTCAATGTGCATTTCATTGTTTGCATTAGTTATAATTTGTTTATTTTTCCTATTGTGCTTTTGTTTACTAGCTTGAGCCCATGGGTTTCAGCTTTTCCACCTATAGTCATTACAGCAGCATCACTAAAATATGGAATATGGTAGACTTCTTTAGTGCCCAAAATATCTGTGTTCTTTTTGCTTTTCTGTGCTTTCTTCACTGTAAGGACTTTTTGCTTGTTGAAGTATTTTAACCATCTGTTAGAAGACAGGGTAGCTTTCCTAAAGAACCAGTGCTGTATTTCAGGTTTCCTTTCAGATCGTGTGAAATTCACACCCTGTGAATTGTTCAAGAGCTGGATGAGAGGGAATGTTTGCAATTGGAGATTTTGTGAACAAGCAATCCCTTTTTAACCTTCCACCCTATGTCTTGTTTAAGCTTATTGCTTGTATACTGTCCTTGTTCTGTCACAGCATAGTAGCCATAGAACTATATTTAAAATATTTAAAATTAATCAAATTGGATACAGAAAGAATGAAAAAGATCATGGATTATATTTAAAGACTAAAAGGTAATTGACAATTTCACTGACAGACAGGTACGAGGGAGTCAGCAGCAGCCCTAAGAAGAGAGACTGGGAAATACCTGCACCTTGAAACAAAACTGAAACTGCGAGAGCATAGCGCGCTCTCAGAACCGAACCGTTTGCTGAAGTTTCTTAATATCAGGTCAGTAGGGCAGAGGGGAGAACATGGAGAATAAGCTCACAATTAGGGTTTCACCTCTAATGTTCAGATTCAAGCTTATGCTTCACTTACCCAGGCTTTAAGGAAGTGCCTTGTTTGTCTGTGCCGTCCTTGCCCCAGTGCAGTAAATATTGCATTACTTAATAGTGCATGCAAGAAAAGTTGACAGATGCCCACTGTAAAAGAACTTCTGTATTGGCATTTCACCTAAAGTATGGGAACTGCTACACTAATTTGATTCAATTTCAGGTTTTCCTATTATGTGCAAGTGACCTGAGAAGAAAGAGAGAAGGGAGTGGCATTTTACAGGGAAACTGATGGGTAAGCACTGCTGGAAGTGGACGAAGAAAGAAAAGGAATAAAGACTGGTTAGGAGCAGCGATGTGCAAATGCAGTGAAAAACTTGGGAGTTGAGGGGTGTCAGGAAGTGGTAGCGGTTACCAGTACCTGGTAGAATACTTGGTGAAGTTTTTGCCTCACATATTTGGGAAAGAGGGAAGATAGTATCAGAACAAAGCGAGGAAACAGACATAGACCACACCACAGCTGCTGGGACTGTCCCAGAAGAGTACAGTCTTTAATGTGCTGACGACTGAAATTCGTTAAATAAATAGAATGTTAAGACTGATTAGAGTGGATCATTTTTGTGACAAACAGAAGTAACGTGTTGTATATCAAAGGCACAGAATCTCAGGATCATAGAAGGGTTGAAGTTGGCAGGGATCTCTGGAGGTCATCTGGTCCAACCCCACTGCTCAAGCAGGGCCACCTAGAGCCGGTTCCCCAAGACCATGTCCAGACAGCTTTTGAATATCTTCAAGGATGGAGACTCCACCACCTTTCTGGGCAACCTGTGGCAGCACTAGGTCACCCTCACAGTAACAAAGTGTTTCCTGACGTTCAGAGGGAACCTCCTGTGTTTCACTTTGTACCCATTGCCTCTGGTCCTGTCACTGAGCACCACTGAAAAGAGCCTGGCTCAGTCYTCTCTACACCCACCCTTCAGGTATTTATATACATAGATAAGATAACCTTGCGCTCCAGTGCTTTGGAAGCATGGAGAAGGGGACCTACTTATAAAAGTACAACTGTATCGTTATATTGATCACTGTATCATTTAGCTGTTTCATCTAGCTCGTATTGTGTATAATTAATTGTGAATTAACACTCATTTTGATAAGGAAACTTCTTGTAGATGCCTTTTCCTTTTCTTTTTTCCCTTGTATGTTTAAAAAATATATATATAATTGCATGTTCAACAAAGAATTTCAAGAAATACTTGAATCCCATTTATTTCAAGCAATGAGCTTCAGTATTATACTCTGGAGATAAGAGGTAATAAGTACCCCAAACCATCTGATTTGCATGCTTTCATCTGAAGAACAGGGTAAGCCACAGTATCAAAGGTCACACTCCTCAGTTATTCCATTCAAATTGGAATGGTTTGTTATATTGTAGACTTTTTATCCTTTTTGTTATGTCTGTGTAAAGTGGGCAACAGATACTCAAGCCTGAGTGGTCAGTCAGGCTTAGTTGCAATGGAAACAATAAAACAATGTTTGAGGTGGCTGGGGTCTTTGTTTTTCTGGGTTTTTTAGAGAATGTTTCATATGGGATGACTTAATCTGTTTCTATCTCCTTAGATCATCCTAAACAAATTTTCCTCCCTTCCTGTAAAACAAATACATGTCATTCCTGCCTCATCAGTCAATTATTTCCCTTGAAAAATTTTATTTAGTGTTTTTTGAATTCATGGAAATTTTTCTGTGCCTTTCTGATAGGGAAACAGTCAGAACATTTTCCAAAGACCGGTAGCCCTAAACCAATTTCACAAGCATTTACGTTTGTATTAGCCTGCACTTATGCCAAAAAGAGCAGTCTTTCTTGCTGTTTTGTCACTAGTTATCTTGCAAGCATGTGTGTGATGTACTACTTTGTGTAGAAATGCACAAGTAAATTTAGGTTTATATTTATATTAGAGAAGATGCGGCTGAAGAAATACATCTTGCATTTGAAGTGCAATGTAATGAAAGTAGTAGTTCACTTTACGGTCCCCATCAATTCTCAAGAAAGGTCTGCACAGACCACAGAGAATCTGCTCTACTGTGGCAGTAGAAAGGACCATTGTGTTTGAGGAATAAAGCTGTCAATCACATTCTTCTCCTCTTCAGTATAGGCAACTTTAAAGAACCTTGGTATTCAGCAATAATTGTTTGAAGCCAAAATTACAAAGAGGGAAAAGGGACAGAACCTTTTTCTTTTAACTTTTTAATCTACCCATTCCTTTGAAAAGGAAGAGCATATGTAAGAAGCTCAAAATATGAATTTTATTCCAAGACAGCTCTTATAGCAAAAAGAGGTCTTTTCTTGATCTCCAAGGAATAAGATAATGTTGTAGCAGTCTTACTCAGGCAGGAAAAAAATGGGTAAAAAATGTACCAGGAATGCAAATGCATTGTAAGAAATTATGTGAATTTAAAAATGTGAAAGCAAACAAAAGAAATGGCCACAGCCAAAACCAGTAAATATTTTGAAATTTGCATTTCCCATACTGAGAACAAAGGGAAAAAATGCAAACAGGAAAGAATGAAAAATAAAAATATAGGAAAAAAATCAAATCATTTTAAAGTGACACTGAAAATAGACAAAGAGGGTATAGTATGAATAAAAACAATACCTGAAAACTCTGAACCTGACTTTATTTATAAACACCTATTAAAAGCATCAAAACTGAAAGATATAGATGAAATTCTAATGGTAAGGTCATATGGAGTACACTACTATTCTGTAAGAGCTAGTGGCAGACAAAAAGGCTTAAAAATAAAGTTTTACTCTTTCTGTCAAAAAGAAGCCATTATAAGAAAGGCTAGAGAATTGAATGAGATAATTTTTCAAGGGAATAAAATACAAATATATCACAGGATCTCTGTTTCAACCCTAGAAATGAGACAGAAATTAAAAAAAAAAAAAGCAAATCCTGAGAGATTGAGAGGTCTACTTCTGTGGTTTCCCCAACAGGCCCTTTTTTGTATATTATGGACAATCTCACAATATGAGGGACTTGAAAGACAGAGAAATTGCAGAGGGAGAATTCTAAAAATATTTTCCCTGGCTATCTGAAAAAAACAGAGGAGGTAGTAAGTAGCTTAAACCAGCAGTTTGAGCTTAAATTTTAGGATGGAAAAAACCCAAATATTTTACATTGCGTAAGATCCTTTGACAGAGATACAGAGAAGTTACCTTAAATTCCTTTCAGTGAATCACTTGTGTGAGTGTATCTACATATCTTCTTTTTAGCGCGGTGTGGTCCCCAGGTGTCTTTCTTGATTCGGCAGCTAGATATATACATATATATCCTTGCAGAGCTTCATTGACTGATGGTTGTTTACTCCTAGAACTTGCAGAACATTGTAATACTTTTCACACACAGAAAATAAATCTCCACAGTAGGAGTATTTTACATCCAAATTGTATGCTGAAAACATAAGTGTTGTTTTGCCTATCTTTAATTTGCTAGCAAATTGCCATCTTTCTGTAGTGATCCAACTGCTAGATGGCCATCGACTGTAATGTAAATTTGTAAATGGTATGTGGAAACAGGAGTGAAATTTGTTAACAGTAGTAGAATTTAATTCCCAATTCTCATTCCATTTATCTCTGTATTTTTAAAAGGTCCCACTAATGAGTTCTTTATGTAATTAATCATGTTGACACAGTTCAAAGCAGATGACTTAAATCTTGATTGTGAAGTAAAGAGTTGGTGAACTCTTGCTTACTGTAGCTTCAGTGAAGTTAATGGAGAATTGAATGTGCTATGGGGCTCCTCAGTGTAATACCTTACAGGACTTGATCGTGAGTTTGTAAAACATTTAGCAGAAATTATTTTAGTATATCTCTAGTGTTCACTGCTAAATGATCTCCAGATCACTGCTGGAGAGCGTATTAATTATTCTCTTAGCATTGTAGGAAATACACATATTCCAACAAAAACATTTATTTTTGTCACAAGTAATTCCTACTAAATACAAAAACAGTATTTTAATTAATTAAGAAATAGTGGTATGTTTCTGAAAGTTGAAGTATGTGATAACATTTTTAAGATCTAACTTATATAAATGTCCTAAAAGTGTACTATTGCAAGCAGATCAGCAGTAACATTTTAAAGATCCTGCAAGCACATGGAGACCCAATTTTGCCTGCTGTAATCATGGAGGCTGCTCACTGGAGAATAATTAGGCCATACATATGAATCTTTGCAGAATCTGGGGACTAATCTGGTATCATGATCGCAAAAACTAAAACTGCATAAAGCATCAGTCTTGTAAAAGTACGTGTCTCTTTTCTGGTGCATGATGGCGTTGAAATCAGTGGAATGTAAAGAAATCTGTTTTATTGCCAAAACAAAATAAAAAACTGTAAAAAGTGATAAAAATCATGACCATGTGCTCCATTAAACAATTTGATATTGAAGCTCACATTTGCTATTAATCAATGGAGTACAGGAGATACCAAGGATACTCTGACACTCTGAGAAACCAAAGAATTCCACCAAGGGTGGAAGAGGGAAAGAAGGAAAGGGTGATAACGAAGCTACAGATACTATAGAAATAAGAATTCCATAATTGGAGTTTTTTACATTGTGTTTTGCCTTCTTCCTTAATCAGAGGAAAGAAATAAACTGATTTCAGAGAGTTTATCTGCAGACTGCCTCTATGAGAAAGAGCAAAAGGGTATATGTTGATGTTTGTGCATCTTTCAGCTGGCAGCTATGAAACATGGGGGAGGGTGTCTTAAATTTTGAGGATGATGTCTTTGACTAAACTTTTTTATTTTTCAACTTCTATATTGGTAGTTATATTCAACTTATCAGGCAAGCCAGGAGTGTAATCTCTGTAATCATTCCAGTATGGTTTTGTTCTTTTAAATATTGTCAATTAAGAGCATTTTGATCGTTCTGTCTCTAGAGCCTCTCACTCAAAACATTAGTTCAACATGTTACTCTTCACAGAAAATGTGCTAGCTGAAAAGACAGACTAGTGCTTAAAATGTACTGAAACCTGCAACATGTTATAAAGACATTTTCTCTATTTTAAGGTAAGCCAGAAATTTCTTTCAAGAAATGTTTTGGGTTTACCTAAGAGCCACATGGGATGTCACTTCAGTGTGCACAAAAAATGGTGGTATCTCTGAGRCATTAATGAGATTTCAATTTCTAAAAATAATCAGTCACGACTGCTGCTTATATATTGATATTTCTCTGGCATTATGAAATACTGTCCATTTTACAAGTCAGTCAATTTTTAAGCACAGTAGACTGACATGAGTCATCAATTTAATTGTCCTAAATTTTGCCATATTATGCATCAATAAACATCATTTCTCACCCATTTTTTCCATAATTTGGTCTATTCTATAAAGTTTTTAGGTAACTTAAAAGGTAGTATCAGCAATGAAGACATGGGATACTGTTTTGATAAGCCATGTAACATACAAGACATTATAACAATGCAACACTAAAAATAGAAGACAGTTAAGGACATTGCAAATTCAAAACCAGAACCAATTGCAGTATACAGATGATTGGCTTTCTTTCCATTACAGAATAAAACTAACATTTGTCTTGAGTATAACTAAGAAGGAAACCTGTTTTTCAGGTATTACTGTGAATTTTTTTGGAAAAACAAATACATTTTTTAAAACTATTCAGTGTTTTTTCCATTTGCAGATTTTTCTGTCTATGTGTGATTACTATGCAGTTACTACTATGCTTTAGTTGCATTTAGGATGCTCTAAATGCTTAAATGATGGTAACTAATAATAAAATACTTCTCTTATCTCTACCAGGCACTAGTGTTTGGTTTTATCTACAAATTTATTGCATTATATATCACTGGTTTTGTTCAAGGGAAGAGTGTAGTGAAAGAAATGAGACATTTTTTGCAAAAAATATTCAAATTCCCTCTCCTAACTCTTGTCCGAGTTCTACGAAGACTTTTTAAGTTGACTGTAGACTTTTGCAGTACTTTGAAATGCATCCATTTATATGAATGCTTATCAGTACTATCAGCAGTTTAAAGCCAAAGTATCTGTCAGTTCTGAAGCTGGCCTTTGCTGGTCTGAAAGCCAGGTGGCTTTGCCTTCTGTTACATTTCCCCCGAGAGCTGTCCCCAGTGCTTGCTCACCCTTTGGAGATGCCAAGGGCTGCATGTTTCCCTGTCGTGTTGTGCTGCTGGGCTCACTGAGTAAATCTAACCCAGCAAGGGTTTCTTAAGACTTTTTGCACATGGTAACAAACAAATCTTGGAGCAAACCCTACCCACAGGAGGTAGAGGTGTGACCAGGAAAAGAACAAAAAAGAAAAAAAGAAGAAGAAGAAAAGTTCTGTGTATCAGATGATTGTGTTGCAAGTATAAGCCCCTGACACGGGTTATAGGTCTTCAAGCTTCTTTCTCTCGTGTGTATCTACTCCTGGGTTCGACTGTGGTAGCTGGTGTAACACATGCAGTGCTAGCAGTTTGTCTGGTCCCTGCATAGCCTGCTGCCCTCAGGCTTGCAGTGCCCCTCGGGATCACCCCAGCACAGCTGGGTGCTGCACCTAGCGCATCCTCCAGCTTCCCCCTCTAGGCTTGGGAAAGAGTTTGGACAGCCTTGGAAGGCAGCTGCTCTCAAGCAGTGTTTCTGCTTCTGGATCCTTCTTCCTTCTCCTTAGCAGTATGAGGATTTTAGAGAAACCTTTCTGCTGTTTCCAGACAGAAAAGTCTGAGTTGTCCCCTAACTATTTTTGAAAATGTATATTCTGTAACAGCCTCTTTGGACTTATATTTCCATATAAGTAACAGAAGCATATTAATAACTGTAACATTAGCTAAAGAGTGGTTTATCTTCCAACTGTGGTGATACTTACGAACCTTTTACAATGGATAGGGTTAAAAAACATGCACTACAGTACAAGCAACAAAATTAGAAAATACATTATTAATTAAAAGACATATTAAAGGACTTAGGTCTTGGCCATGGAAATAAAACCCTAAATTTAATAATGTCTGTGTTGGAATTTAATAATGTCTGTTTATTAATACTAATATTGCATTGGGACAGAACAGGACAATGCTGGAGATCAATTTTTGCCTATTCATTTAGGTTATGATGATGTACTGATTCCATTAAATGCCACTGATAAAAATATTTTTAGATGTGGTATAATGTAGCATGCAAGTAAGGTCAAAATCAAATGAATAGTAAATGAAATTGATATTAACTAGTATTAACTTGAATCATCTGAACATAAAACAGTCCACATCCTGCAAGTGTTAAAATACAAGCAGTGAAATGTTAGATGCGTAAATATATGCATACTATATACTGAGTCTTCATTTACAGCAATAAACTTCCACTTTGATTGAGGCATTTAGAATAATGAGAAAGAATCAGTAATCTATAGCCCTATACTATAAAGGACTGGAAGGAAATACTAAATAAACTTTTAGCTTTGGAAAACTTGCTGTTAAATATGTCTATTTTAAAAATTCTTTAAAGATCAACTGGTTAATTCTTCCTTATCAATCACGGGTTTAGATCATGCTTTTCTGCTACACCAAAAATGAATATTGTAAAACCAGCACTTTTCTTATCGCATAGATCTGTTCTCTGCATGCATATAGCTATGTCTGGCCCTTTTAGTAATAAATGCAAGTTTCTGCTATTTTTTTTCCTTTTCTCATTGCTGATCCTATAAAGCCAACAATTTGACTTGATGGTCTTCAGCACGGCCGATTGAGAATAGAATTTCCTACCACATCAGAAATAAGAGACTGGCTGGTTCATTGCGTGACTCTCTTGAATGCAGAGCTATTGCAAGTGCCTAACTTTTATTATTGTCAATATATGAAAGGAAAAAGAAAGGACTCGTCTGTTTTTAAGATATCTAGCTTAGTTTTGCAGTTTCAAAGAAAAATTTAGATTGAAAGCTCTCCTCAAGGCATGTCTTACTTCAAAATTAAATTGGATTGCTTAGGACTTTGGCCAGTTGAGTTTTGAAAATCTTCAAATCTTTTGAAAATCATACTGTAGTATGTCTCTGAGCGACCTGTCCCAATGCTTAACCTTGCTCCCTGTAAAAAGCTGCCTCCTTATGTCCAATGGGAGTTTCCTTTATTGCCACTTGTGACCACTGTCCTATCTTGTTTCTGAGCACCTCCCAGGAGAGCCTGGCTCTGTCGCTTCTACTGCTCCCTGTCTGGTACTGGCAGACTGCGATTAGATCCCTGCTGGGTCTTCTCTCTCTTCTCCAGGCAAAACAGACCCAGCCCATGCAGCCTCTCTGTGTATATCAGGTCTTCCAGCATCCAAACCACCTCAGTGGCCATGCCCCAACTTGTTGTAGTTCCTCTGAATGTCATCCCATCCCTACAGCGCATTAACCACTCCCTCCAATGTGGTATCATCTGTCAACTTGCATACTGTCCTACTGTTCGTGTTGTTGATGAAGATGCTAAATAGTATCTGAACCAATACCGACTCTTGAGAAATGTGGTTCCTGGAGTGTTACAGTCCAGTCAGACTTCCACTACCTTGTGGTCCATTCAACCCGTAAGTCCTTAGTTTGGCTATGAGGATAATGTCAGAGACTGTGTCGAAAGCCTTGCTAAAGTCAAGGAAACATATTGGCACTGCTCTGTTGGTCTACATCTGGTCATTTCATCATAGAAGACAAGTTGGTCAGGCAGGATTTGCTCTTGATAAATCCATACTTGCTATTCCAAGTCAGCTAATTGCTGTCCATGAGCCTGGAAATCTTTTCTAGGAGGATTTGCTCTATAAATTTGGTAGGGATTGAGGTAAGGCTGACCAGCCTTGTAATTCTGTGAATCTTCCTTCTTACTTTTTTTGGAAGGTGAACACTTTGCCATTTTTCAGTTGCTGGGGAGTTCCTCTGCTTGTTTAATAGATAGCAGGGAGTATTTCCCCAGTGATGGCAGTCACTCTGCTCCAGTGCTGGATGCATCCTGTCCCATTTTGTATTTCTCCAGTTTACCTACATATCTCTAACAAGTTTGAAAGAATGAGAGATGGGAAGGATGGGACATTTTATCAGTAGATTAAATAGATTTTCTTAAAAACTACTGTAAGACAGTAAATGAAGATTACCAAATACAGAAGCCATTAACCACTGGAATAAACTACCAAGGGAAGTGGCTGATTATCCATTTCTTGAATTCCTTAAAGCAAAACTATTACCTTCCTGGACTGTATGCATTAATCAAACCTCAGTAGTTAGGCTTACTACCAGAGAAAGTGAGTGGAGTCTTTTGTCTTGTCTTGCACATGACTCTCTTATTTAATTGTTCCTTCTTGGTTAGAAACTATGGAGTTGCCATTGTGATCATTTCCTCAGAGGGAGCCACTCTTCAGTAGTTTTGATTTAATGGTAGAAAGAATCAGAAGAGTAAAATAATAACAATAGTTTATGCAATGTTGTATCAAAAGAGAACTGACAGATTCTACTTTGTGAAAAACTTCTTTCATTTTGGGAGATCTGGGATCAAAGGCGAAGTACTTTAGCAAGCCTTTTTATGGGAATAAGGCTTTATATGATGTGTCTTTCTTACACCTTTAGTGAACAGATGGGTAGTAATCGATTATGTGTACAATTTGGGCACTAAAGAAAATGTTGTCATTTTTTCCCCTGCTAGCTGTTTATCTATTTAATTCTTTGACAGAACAGAGGAAATGTAGCTAAATGTTCTGTTTTAATTAAAAGGAAAGTAAATTTATTAGTCAGGGAAACTGTGTTCTGTTTATGCTTGGGGAACAGAACAAACATATGTCTCTGCTTCATTGTTTGTCACCATCTAGCACGAGGTTGTTTCTTGTTGCTTATTTGGCCTATGGAACAGATCATACTAGTGATATTCTTCATTTTTATTAATTCTAAAGAATTCTAGTGAGCAGTAATAAGTAAATGGCAGAAGAAAAGCACATCCTGAGAAGCATTCTGGTAGGTGGTGTTTTTAAAAAAAAAACTAAATAAATGGCAGTCATGACATTTCCTAAATGGGAACATGTAGTTGGCTGGTGGAACTGGAGTATTTCTTCAAGTGAAAACAAGAAGAATAAGAATCAATTTGTTTCTTGACTGTTGTTTCCATTTCTTTAGTTGTCTCATTGCCTGGGTAGAGGAGTACAAGGAGGGGGACGCTTTCAGAATTTGGAAGTGACCAAGAAGTTTATCCTTTGTTTCACTTCCCTTCAGTTTCTTCCTCTTTCAGAAATCTACTCAGATTTATCCTTTTTCCTGCTCTAATTGGAAACTAGGTTGATCCAGTTGATAGAAGCGCCGCGATTAGACGTTAGTTGACTCTACAACCCTGTTCTAAATACGGTTGTCCCACAAGCTGTGGGTGATTCAGCAACTAAGAGCTCTGCTAAATAGTTCAGTAATTTTCAAAATTCAGCTTTGGTCCTATGTTAGTGTTCAATATGATTACAAAATATAACTACTACAAATATAGTGCAAATTTGTCCCCTTGCAGCAAAGAAGGCCAACAGCATCCTGGGCTGCATTAGGAAGAGCGTCACCAGCAGGTCAAGGGAGGTCATCCATTGCCTCAGCCCTGGTGAGACTCATCTGGAGTGCTGAGTCCAGTTCTCGGCTCCCCAGTACAAGACACACGTGCATGTACTGGAGCAAATCCAGCGAAGGGCCACGTAGATCATTAACGGATCGAAACATCCATCATCTCAGGCGAAGCAGAGAGCTGGCACTGTTTGGCCTGGAGAAGAGAAGGCTCTGGGGAAGTCTTACCAATTTGTATAAATACCTGATGAATGGGTGGGGATAAAGAAGAGGAAGCCAGACTCTTCTCAGTGGTGCCCACTGACAGGGCATGAAGCAATGAGTACATATTATTCTATTTAAATATGTTGTTGATCCTGTACATTTTTGCAAGGAGCAAAGCAATATCTGGGCGCATCCTCACATTGGCAAGAAGTGGTAAAAAAGAATAGCCGGTACGACATGCAGATACAGTACAGGGGAGGCATGGAGGACTCCTAAGTTCCAGTGAAGATTCTATATCAAAAATTACCCAAAATTTTTCCTTAACATAGCTTCAGCATGTTTCAGCATTATGGTTTCAATGGAAAGGATATTCTCGCTTCAATAGAAATCTCATCATTATCTTGTAACATTTTAGAGTTCTCTTTTTTGATCTGCTGTTAGCCTACTGAATGCTGAGTCTAAGAGAAGCAATTTCTTTATCTTAGTAAAGATAAAAAGTACATAATATGCCCCAGAAATAATGTCCATTAGGATGTTATTACGAAAATCTCTCTTTAGAAAGTCCCAGGAGCTTCTGCCTGTTAGTATTTACCTACCTCTAAGCAAAAATTTATTAAAGCTCCTGTTACAGTGGGGAAGAAGGCTGTATCTCATTACCAGCTGTAAAAGCCATCAAATTCCACCAAACATAATGTTCGTAATTTGAAATCGGACATCTTTGTAATCAGCTGTTATGTTATATAAAAAGAGTATCTAAATACCATTTGCAACAATCCAGAGAGAACCTTGACCTGTGAGGATTTAATATCAGCCTGTGAATGAAAAAAAAAGATTATTTTTGCCTGTATTAGTTTCAGAAACATGAGGATAGTTTCCTTACCAGGTTTAAACTTACAAAAATGCCGCCTATTGCATGTAAACCTTACATAGTTACCAGGAAGCATCCCATTCTACAGTGGTCACTGCATTATATACAGTTACAGGGTTATATTGGTTTCCTAGGAAACATCTCAGTTAAGCAAGTTTCTTGACTGAATGGTGTCTATTTTATATGCTGGTGTGAAATTCCACAGGATGGGTAGAAAGATCTACTGATGTCCGAGTCAATCACTTCATTGCCTTTAGCTGAGTCTTCTTTCTTGTCTTTCCCTTGGTGTCCTGATGCAGAGACTGAGAGATTGAAACACCACGCTTATTCTTTTGTTGCCCTTTATATATTTTCTGTGCTTTCCTACATTCGGAGAGGGACTGATTAGCTCAGAGTTTTATGGTAACAGGTAGCAAAATGCCAGGTATTACGTTGTTTTCTCCAAGTCCTGTCAGTATGTTTTACCTGTCATTTCATGCAATACTAGAGGCAAATGACTGTATTATCACAAGTTTTCTGTGACTGGCAACTGTTACTGGCATCGTATCTCTAGGAACAGCTGTTGTTGTTTTATTAGAAAATACTCCAGTGATGCTTAGTGTAGAAGGAGCCAAGGCAGTATCAGCAGCATTGCCATTCCCTCTGCGATTAATATTGTGTAGAATTTGCTAACCTGTATTAAAAATTTATTTTTTCTAATCGCCTATTTTAATTTTTTAGAGGAAATACATGGCTTAAAGAATATTCAGAGAGACCATATGCAAAATGAATTGTCTCAATCCTACTCCCTCTGAATATTTGTGCACATTACCAAATAAAAAAAAAAAAATACAATATACAGTAGGCATGATCTGGGAACCCTGCAGAGAGTCTTCATCGGGAACATGAAGATGGCTCAGTTGTGTGTTCATCCACTAGACAGAGTTAAAAATTTCTGTCCCACCATTTTGTATCAGAAAATGTTGTTTGGATAAAAATGAAAATTTTGACTGCTATGACCAATTTTGGTATGATTTTCTATTAGGAATCTAAAGATAGAAAAGCAACAATATTTTGAATTGATTTCAAAATWATTTTTGCATTTTTATGTTTTATTACTTTTAGGTCCTCTTCTACATAGAAATAGCAGTGATATGGTGAGTCAATTATGTCCAGTTGCGATGCATCATCAAAYGATACACATTATTTTTATATCCTACTTGACATATTTTACTTTTAAACTCTTCAGGACCAATTGTTAATAGCACTTATTGAAATATTGTTAGATGATAGTTTCTAAAGAAGTCATTAGTAGATCACATACAAACTTTCAAGAAAATTCATTTCTGCATATATTAGTAGTTGTAAAAATATTTATTAATAACTGTGTAAATAAAAAATGTTTATCAGATAGGAAGAGAAATAGCGATTGGAGGGAGTGTCATTGTTCTCAGGCATATTGCTGGTGTTGTCCATGTAGTCTAATCAAATCCATACATTTGAGTTAGCTTTTAGGTTACGTAGACACTGTTTATCTTAGGGATTAGATGCACCAAGGATGATGAATCCCAGGAAGGCTCTGGTGAGATAAATGAGGAGGTACATCCTTGAAACTAGGTAGGAGCTACCAATTAATAAGAGCTACCAATTAACCCCATTGTTTAGGAAAGCCCAGCAAATTCCTCTAGAGTAGTCTGACTTATTCTGACCTATTCTAATTAGCATAGTAAAAAATCCGCCCCCGGGGAAGGGAAGCCCCCTGCCCAACAAAGCCCCTTCCCCACAGAATATGCGCAGTAAAAAGAAAGGACATTGTGACTTTAAGTGGAGACAAGGCATTACAAGAACCAATCGAAGCAAGGATTACTAATTGTGGATGTAAAAAGTATTGATAACTGTTGCTCGGAATGTATAAAATGCTTACCGTGTGTTAACTGAGGGGTGCTAGCTTTGTGGAGTTACCACCTAGCACCCATCTCTGCGCAGACATGAAATAAACAAGTATCTCGGCTCTGTGTGTGAGATTGGCTTATTGCACACCGGGTGACGGACCCTGTTTGAGGGACAACACTGGGACTGGTTGTTATGCGCTGCAGCTGAGAACAAAAATAATGGTTTAATCTAGTGGAAAAAAAAAAAAAGGAAAGAAAACACAAGCAGTTACACAGGCAGTGTTAACTGCTATTTGTTTTCAGAGGTGGTGGTATTCCTCTTCATGCATTGTGAAATTGGTGGCATGCAATGGTAGAATACTTTCTTTGTACTCTTTCACTGTAGGAAAAAGGGAAGCGGTTTGTAATTTGTGTATGAGACTGGAAAGTTGCTGCTGGGGGTGGGGGTAACTGGGATATTCCCTGGTGCTTTTGAACAAGAACGTGAAAAATCCCAGTACAATTGTTCTCAGTGTGCAGAGATTCTTGGCAGCAACTGTGCTCATTTGCTTCGACTGCAGCTATTAGAGCGCACATGCCTAAGAACAAGGAAGAGTTGGACTGAACTTGGCAACATCCTTATCCCAATACGATCTTAGCCATTCCTAATGCATCTAGGGTACAGGAAATTTGTAATCTATAAATGACCTGGATTTTTCATTACTTTATGTATTAATGAGCCACTTAGTCTTTTTTATAACTGGTTGAATGTTAGCTGAATGATCAGTTCTCTAGCAGTTACCTGCAAGATGATCAATACATGTTTAGCATATTAAGCACCAACAGAGAGACACTGGTTTTGCGGGCATATCCTATAAATGATTAACTGGAGCTGTTATCTAACAAAGAGAATTTCAACAGCAGCAAAAGAATAACTTTTTTAATTTTCTTTTTAAAATCTGTAGAAACTTGGTTACTTTTTGATACAGCTATACATGCTCCTTCATAACTAGTCCACCTCCTTTTCAGTATTGCTCTTAAACATATAACAAGTCCACAAGTAGAAGGTACAAAAAAAGTCCCTTCTTTTTTCCACCCCCTGTAATCATTGTCACAAGCTCTCAAGTCTAGGAAGGGAACTTTCTGAATGTGATCTGCACAGTTCTGTGTTCTGATACACTGCTAGGATTGTGTAAGTCTACTGGACTCCCGAGGYAAAGCCTATGTACACAATGACTACACGGGTTATACCCAAATTTCCCTGGAATTCCTCTGGCAGTACTACTGCACTCCCAGACAATAATTTCATTTTGAGGTTCTTTTCATGAGGATTTTTTTCCCCATGACAAATTTAGATTCTTTTAACATTCAAACTGATGAAAGGATCGGTCTAACATCAGTAATACCAAATCTCAGTATTTAGTCTTGAAACATAGGCTTAAAAGAAATGTCAGAGTTCATTGAGGCTAACTTTTTCAAACTGTCAGCTTCTTCCTTGAAATGGCATAATTTTAAATTGTTAAGAAAATCTTTGACTATTTTATACCAAATTAGCTTGCAATACTGGTTATAATCTCTTTACACTGATATTCTTTGCTGCTGCCTGAGAGAAGTCTCTGAAATATGTAGATATGAATGTATATGCATGTATTTATTATACATACATAAAAGAAGAAAACTCTGTAGATTTTCACATTTTAAATGCTCTTCTGGAGCATCAAGGCTTCCCTCTGCTTGTCATACTTCTTATTGCAGAAACAAATGAATTGATGACTTATGCTCTGAGTATCTGGTGAATATTCATAATTCCGCCTTATTCACTGAAAATTGCTGAAAAAAGACCTTAAAATAAAATGTTTTGTTTTCAGCTGTATCCTTGGGTTGTTACACCTAAGCAGCATTTCATCAAATGGTTGGTAGGCTGAAAGGTAACCCTATGTTTTGCCTCTTTCACTTTAAGCAGCGAGGAGGGCATCTTTGGAGGGTGGCTTGGCATGAATTCTTTTTCATGTGAAATTGCGTGGACCTTCAGAGAACAAAAGGGAAGGGGTGTCTTTTCATTCCTTTTTTCCCCTCCATGTTCCTAATRCAACTACCTCCCTGACAAGGAGATTTGAATGTTGCTTCTCCCATAGTGCAGTAAAATAGTGAAAGCATCTGGATAAAAGCAGCCCATCCTCCAGATCACAAGATCTGAATCTGGAGCTATGCAAAACCTAACAGAAGGTGCATGAGAGAGAACATTCTGAAGTCTGTGTATTAAAGCATTGATTCATATGTGCTGCAGTTGCAAGCCAGAGGACATATAAATAGCAAATGGCAACAGCTTCTATTTCATTCCCTCCAAGAGCTTACATCTCCCAAATTCAGACAACTAGCTGCCTCTTGCCTTCAGTTCCTTACTCTGCTTGCAGAATCGTTTTTCTTGTACGTATCACTGAGCAGCTCAGAGTGATTTTGTTTTAAAAGTTCTCAAAATCCAGCACTGGATTTTATCCCAACTTTGATTTAAGTGATCTCAGTGAGCAGTGTTGTTCTTTCCATCTAATCTGGTGTAACAGCTTCCCTTCTGGTTATGTTAAATTGTAGAATTACTCTCTTCAGCTCTCCTTTTCCAATCTAGATCATTTATACATGGGGTGCCTATCATTTATACTTTGGATGCTGCTTCTGACCCATAATACCGGTAACCAGTAGCTTTCTCTTCTTCCATCCTGCCGTTTCCTGCCTGGGCTTTGGGACTCAAGCAGGCTGTGGGTTCGTGGCTCACTCCAGGGCACGTGTCCTGCTGGCTAGAAGCAAGGTTCCTCTGTGCCAGTAGGGTATGTGCCAGGGCTTTCACTTGTATGTTAATTACATTTTTAATACACTGCCTTAGCAGGTTGGATAAGCAGAGTCTGACACGTTTGCTCCATTACTGAAACCCTGAAACAGGAGAATGCCATTAATCTTAATTCCAAATAAGGTGTATTCGGACTAAAGATGTTATACGAGGTCCAGATTTTGGAATGACTTTTGCATCAGCCAGCCTGCCTTGATCCAGACCAGCCTGAAAGGACATAAATTATCTACCAGCTTACAGTTTATGGTGTAGTAATGCAAATATAGGGGTGTTAAAGGGCAGGAAATCTCTAAAGGAGCGGGGCTGATCTGGAAGGGGACGGGTGGCCAGTATGAAAGCTGCAGTGCCCCAGCAGGATTGGAAGGAGGCATTAAAGGGCATCATTCACGCTGAATCTTGCAGCCACCGTCGGACCATGTGGACGGCTGATGGACGAGCCGGCAGTTGAATGTTTAGCAGGCTGTGACGACTTTGCACAGGAATAGGAAAATTTATCGCCGGCTTGCCACACCAGTGCCGTACTGCCCGCTTTGGCGGCGCGCCCCTTCCCTGCGCTCCCCACCCCCCCGCCTGGCAGCCCAGCCCTCTCGTCCCCTGGCCCCCCTTCCCGGCACCGAATTTAGGGGCTTGCTGTCGCCGAGCCGGAGCCGTCCTTCTTCGGCAGCTCTAGCAGGAAAGGGGGGGTTTCGCAGCCGCGCGGTTGCCGGACAAAGATGTGCCTGTGCCCGTACGCACCGCTTATATCGGTATGTATGGCTGGCTGGCTGGCTGAACCGCGCTTCCTTCCGAGTGCCGGGGCTGGCCGGGGTCTGCCATTGCGCGCAGGAGGCTGCCCGCAGCCCCGAAGTGCTGGGGAAGGGGAAAACGCGGCGGGGAGGGGAGAAGGAGGGGGGCGGGCGGGGAGGCGAGGCGAGCGGGCGGGCGGGGAGCGGGGGCGGGGGCGGGGGCGGGCGGGGGCGCAGCCAATCGCCCGGGCTGCCGGCGCTGCAGGAGCGGCGGCGCGGGGCTGAGGGCTCCGGGGGACGCAGAGCGGCGGCCGGGTGCCTCTCTGAGGACGGCGGGCAGCTGTGCCGCCAGCACTGCGAAAAGTCCCCATTTGCTTCTTATAAATTAAAGTGCCTTGTCACCAGTTAGGGCAAGTCAGCCAAGGTAAGGCTTAAATAAAATGACACTTTAATGTGTGGCAACATGGATATTTCTGGACAGTGGTGCTGCTAACACAGCCTTCTAAGCAGTGCAAAATATTTTGTGCAATAATGCTATCGCAGTGGGTCYACCTGTAATTTGCCTGTCGTAAAGTTACCGCTGATAGGTAAGCCTTACCCTTGTGGCGGTGCAGAATCGCGTTTGCTTATCCGAGGCAGTTACAAAGGGACCCGCAAAATACAGGCATAGAAAGGTAGCGGCGCTCTGTGTGTGTGTGTTTGTGCGTGACCGTGTTTGTAATACCTACAATTCTGCTGCTTAACTTACGGGAATAATGTGCAGATGCATTTTAACGGTGATGGCAGGCAGGTTCTTTAGCTCAACTCGCATATGTGAGCCTTTCTATACAAAAAGCACGCCATGTGAAACTGTATGTGAAGAACATTAAGCTTGATATTTGAAAAGCATTTCAGTTTTGGTTTGTTTTTTTTTTTTTTTTTCCCTCCATGTCTGTAGTATTATGTGATAACTGAAGGATTGAAATAGCGGCAAAAAAAGACCTCTTGCAGATTTACCTTTAGCTGCTTGTTAAAGCTTAAGCTGTGACCCAACTTTACTTTGTGCGAAGGGCACTGTAAATAATGCACAGCCAGAAATGAATCCTCTCTTCATTTCCTCCTAGCCCACCCCTATGGTAACCTTCTTAATGAACAAAAACTACTGTGTGCCTTTAGTTCACACTACGTTTTCAGCAATTGCACTGCCAGTGGTCTGGAACTGAGTGTTTTTGCAAGCAAGGAGTTCCTCAGGATGACTTCACTAAGTATCACGAAGATACTAGCTTGTATCTTTCAAAACAAGGTAGTCCTGAACCTCTCTCTGTGCATGTCTGTCTGTCTGTGTGTGCCTGTGAAAGAGAGAGTCTGGTTTGTGTACACAAGTGACAAGATACAAGGAGGACAGGGTATGGAAGCCAATGAAACGTGGCAAATGTACAGCCCTGCATGTATTTCTCTGAGTGGGTCTCTGTAAAGCAGTATGAACATTTCTTATATTTTAATGTAGTTCATCATTCAGATTAGGTTTGGGATAAATCCAATTTCATGAGCATCAATGCCCCATTAGTTTTTCATGAGCAAAAGAAATATGATGGAAAACACAGGTAGAATTATGACTTCAGTTAGCACAGGTGATAAAATGACCGCCTCTATTCAAGGTACAGATTTTATTTTTCATTCCAAGACACTAAGCATAGCTCCTACATTTCCAAAGCTTTACTTCTGTGCTGCAGTCAATCATATACAGTTGTGTGAAACCACTGAAGCCTTCCTTCTGCAATAATTGTCCTTCTCCTGGATGATAGTAAATGTTTGTCTTCAGGGGAAATATTAAATTCATTTAAAAGTTTGGCATATATTGGGTATTTTGCCTAACTGTCAAGGTAAGAAGATGATTTAGAAAAATAATGCAAAGGCTTCCCTAACCTACTCCACTGCCTTTGACAGAATATTTAATTTCAGACTTTTCTGAAGAAGACATGGTACATTATAGTTACCTAATGCAAATTAAGGTGTGGCTCTTTTTTTTTAATGTGGACCTATGGAAACAATGTAATAGTTTTCTTTTGTAGTTAGTTAAAATTACTAATCATCCTACTTAAGGACTCCAATAGATAACTTTTTGTTTCATTTCTACTTAGAAAAAACAGACAAGCAAGCAGAAAAAAAMCCAACAAAACCAAACCAACCCATTTGCTGTTACCTGCTCCGTCTAAAAAATGACAGGAGAAATGGTGTGTCAGACAGCACTTTCCCTTAAATAGGAGCAGATCCAGTGCACAAGCGTGGCTTAGGGGACACTGTGTTGCTGACTGAACCATTTGCAGATGAGATTCAAAACTAAATTCCTTCCACTTGCAGGTGCTGAGGATCCTATAAGGCTTCACCAGGATAGGAGTGCTGACCCTGCTGTTAGGACAAAATGCCAGTTGCAGTTTTCATACTTTGACCGGTTTAATTCCCCAGGTAGTTTAATTGGGAACAGCATTCTTTACTACCTACATGAAAATTGTCGTCTAGTGTTTTTGTCCTGCAGCGCAGAGACTCTAACTCAACCGCTCTGTTGGTGCGTGCTGTGCTAGCTCGTGGTAATAGTTCTGGTGAACATATGCAATGTTATAAAACAACTGGGGATAAATGTCTTCAACATCCAAAATAAGTGTGTGCGAGTGCATGTGTGCATGCTAGAGAGGTACAGTTGTTACTGTACCAGTACTGACATTCCTGTGGTGCATAACATTTATGTAATACCCTTCAGGGAACAATCTGTATTTAAAAGTGATTATAAAAAAAATTTTTAAAAAATCATTTTGTCTCTGAACTCGGTTTAACTTTAGTCACTGGTTTTAATAAGGACTGGATATTTATCAGCAACTAGAAATAAACACATTTAAAATGGGAGTAAATGAGTTGTTAGTTCTCAACATGGGTATATGGAAGACTTCAATCTACATCTCAGGCTGATAAATGAAATTTGAAGGGTATGAAAAATCCTGTTCCACGTCTGGAAGCTCCTGCTCTGGTTAAGAACTGCATTTCTGTTAATACAAGTAGTGCTGAGAATTATCAGTGTTATCAGATTGAATCAAACCAGCTAAATRCCAGTGAGTCATCTGTTCCATGCAGATGAACATGAACTCCTGCTCGGACTGTTAACAGCTAGTTAGCTCTGGCAGACCTGTCCTGCAAAGGGGCCTAAGCTAAATCAGCTGTCATGACACGTTGGGGCACAGTTTGCTTGTAGGCACTGCAAAATAAARGTGGCAACTGACATGGCAGGAAGGGGAGGAAATACATAGCAAAAAAAAATCAATATAAAGAGATGCTATTCATAGAAGAGATTCTATTCATCTACTCCTAGAGGAAGGGGATGCATATACAAAGGTCATAAGCGGAAATAATATGAAAACCCCAAAATTGCCTACAAAGGTTTATATAATCCAGCACGTAAATCTCACTAGCATTAATTGTAGTAGAAAACTTATTTTCCTTGGTCAACAGTGTTCTAGTTTAAAGAGAGTATAGCCCAGTGATAAATCAGGGTGAAGTGCTTTAATTTCACCACTTACTTGATGGACAATCTTAGACAAGTCCCTGAAGCACTCTGTAACTTCATGTATGACATGAACATTGCATGATAATAACAGAATGAATATTGTACATTATTGGTTTAAAGAAATACCGCAAAGCTTAATACTGAAGTGTTAGCGTCTCCATTACTCTGTAAATTGGTTTTGATTATAAACACAATTTTGCTCTCCATTTCCAGCAAACGAAGCTACATGGAATTTGAAAATTCAATCCAAGATCTGAAGTAGAATTTTTAAGAAGCCTCTGAATTGGGAGCCAAAAAAATCATGTCTCCCGTAAAGGGAGAAGGAAGACTGGCAGAATGAGATTTTTTTTCCTCCAAAACCAGGCTTTATCAGAAAAACTACTGATACTGAGATGCTTTAAATAATGTACCATTACTTTTTTGGACTGGTCTTAATATGCAGATGGAGAATCGACAGGAATTTAAATGAAACCAGTTAGGGATTTGAAGGGAGTGAGGTAATGCTACACTTGCTACAGTTACTACACTCCCTTCAAATCCCCCAAATCTCATACATAAGCCTGATCTCCTATTTGGGGGTTGGTTTTTTTTGGAGGGGAGGGAGTTCTTGTTTTGGGTTTGTTTTTTTTTAAAATAATGGCTTTGTGCATTGAGCACAACCAGAACAACATAGTCATGCAGCTCTATAAGTAACTGATAAGCAACTTGGTGGYGTTTGCACATCTGCCGTTCTTGTATATTGAAAATACATTTAACGGATGCCTGAGTCCTGTAAGAATCTTGATTTTGCGTGGTGGCAATTGCCATTTATATTTTTGTGGAATTACTTCAAACCTGAGCAGAGTTCAGGCTGGGTTTGTTATCACAGAAAAGGCAGAGCATTATTTTACAATTACAAACTTGACTTCCCACTCTTTATGAAACTGTTTGCTTCTTTTAAGCAAATATTCTTGCACGGGGCAATATATTTAGCTCACAGACGTATTTTTCCACCCTCACTCCACCTTACCTAGGTTTCACTATAATTTATCCAGTGCTTACATGGACAAATTTTAAAGGGTGTTTGTGAAGTGTCGTATAAAAATACCCAAGCTAGCTCAGATACTGGCTGCATTTCTACCATAGGACTGTAGCAACCTGTGAGATTTTTTTTAGTCTGTGTAGTACTGCACAGTCTGTAATGTTGAACCCTGAAAGTACTTTACAAGAGGGATCATTCACATTGTCTTGACTTAGCAGACGGGAGGAGTGAGGCGGGAGGACGGGCAAGCTTTTCCTTAGGACAGTCTGCTGGAGGTGTAACTGGGGACTGCCGCGTCCTCGTCCGGTTCCCCCATCAGCCAGGGGCAGTGGACCAGGCATTGCAAATCAGCAAGCTTCAGATTCTTCATGCACTGTGGTGGGGTCTTGCACTTGAATTGTTTTGAACTGTTCTGTGGGGAAACCTGCCTCTCCCTGCTGGTGACGTAGGTAGCTTGAACTGAAGTATGTGCCTAAATGTAGGTGGTCTAAGTACTGCCCATCATGTCTTCTCCCTGTGCAGTATTCCTGTTGAAAACAACCAGCTCTGTATTTGGTTGACTCCCTTTTTTGGTATTTCCAGGGATATCACAGAATCACAGAATGGTTTGGGTTGGAAGGGACCTTTAAAGATCATCTAATCCAACCCCCCTGCCATGGGCAGGGACATCTTTCACCAGATCAGGTTGCTCAAAGCTCCATCCAGTCTGACCTTGAATACTTCTAATGATGGGACATCCACAACTACTCTGGGCAGCCTGTTCCAGTGTCTCCATCATGCATTGTGTTGTTTCTTAACTAATTGCCATTAAGCCCTTATAGCCACAGTTATGGATGCATATATAGTTACACGCACACACACATATTCTTTGGGAAGGTACGAAGAAATGGAAATCAGCTTTTTAAAAAAAGAATGAGGCTTGGTACTGTTAAAAGCATGTAAAAGTTACCGATCACATCGTGTGGCAGTACAATGAGCTATTCGTTGACCCAAGTCTGCTTATTTTCACAGATGGGAATATGCATTTCCATAATTATATTAAATTATTTATTTTGAATAATATTCTGTGATTAGACCACTTAACCGAATGAGTAATATATTGTTATACAAAAGTTATACATTTGGATGTGAATTCTGTTCAATTCACATCTTACTTTTATTGAGTGGTGGGAGAGCTGTGAGTGAAAATCTTTTGGTCCAAGAGACTATGAAGTGCCTTTCATTATCAGTAATTATGCCTTGCCCAGAGGAAATGTTTTTGTTCTGTCTCTTCCTTGTAAACACCGTTTCAGTACAGGGCAGCTGTTAGAATGAGGCTTAAGCTGACACTTGGAATTGGGGCAGGGGGTGAAATTTCTCAGGTTTGGATTTCTGGCTAGGGTTCAGTCAAACTTTCTGTCATGTTCTGCTGTTGATGGTACTCAAATTGATAGAATGAATAATTAAAAAAAAATTAGCGACATAGAGACCATCGCTGTAGTAGTAGGGCAAGCATTTGAGATATTCAGAACCAGGTTTGAGACCTTGTCTCAGTGAATCCTGTATTTGTACTATTTGTAAAGTACAAGTTCTCCTTCAGTAGAGAACCTTCCTAAAACTAGTAAAAATTTTAATAGTTTAGCAATGGTGGCAGGACAGGAAAAGTGTTGCTATTGATTTTGAGGGTGTTGGAGTGCGTATGCATGTGTTTGTACATATTTGAAGGAAAAAGTAGTTGCTAAGAGGAAGGTAGCTCCTTTAGTTTGTTCAATAGTGAGAAAGATTTAATTTGACTGTAAGAAGGTATTTTTAACACTGATATATTGTATTAGCACCTGGGAACTGCTGACTCTTCTGAGTGTAAAATCTTGGCTTCCGGGAGAGGTGAAATAAAACTAGGGCACATGAGCAGCACGGTAGCGTGGCAGCTATTAACTGCCCATGGGAACTGCCAATATTTAAAAATAAAAAGGAAACTAATTTATGTCTGGATTACAGTCCTCAATGACTATTTCTTTTATGTTTTACATTTTGTTCTTTCTAATAAATAATAAGCCTTCTTACTGGAGTCATAAAAAAAAAGCTACACATCATTTATTACATGCAATTTCTACACACTTTGCTGATGAAGAAAATTTGTTACATATTTGCCGTTCATTAAAGCACAAATTCTTGCATTCATATTAGGGAATTTGAGCTCAGAGTTATTATCTTGCCTATTCAGCTTAGAGAGATCTTAAATATTTTTGTACTTGCATGGCAAAAGGTGTAAAATAATCAGTTCATTTAGCATTGTATGTTAAGTTGGGGTTTTTTTCTGTTGTTTTTTTTTTTTAATTGTGAACCGTCTAAGACTTCTTTTAGAAAACCGCTGAAGAAGTGTAATGTTCATTCTTATACTCATTCATTTTCAATGAATGCACAACTAATGCTTTGAAATCCAACGTAGCTTTGTATTAGAAACCCTTCTAAGTGGTTTTGGAAAGTGGTAAGACAATCTGCAAGCAAACATATGTTTTCAAGCAGTGCTCAACACTTCTAGCCGGTTGAGCTTCTTTCAGTGTCAGGTAAAGACTGCAAAGTATTCATGGTACAATTGTTTGATACAAGGTCTAGTGTTTCCTAAATAAACTGGATTTATTTGTTATTCTGTATATTCTCCGGACAGCTATCCTAGGCATAAGGTTCACAGTGCATTAACACTGGGGTGGGTGCCCCAGGGTTGCCCCAGGGAGCAGYGTGGTGGGAAGGTGGTTACTGTTCCTAGAGTTCCTGTGACCTGCTGCCAGAAGTGCCTTCAAGCAGCAGCAACCTCTTCCCAGGCGTTCACCAGGAGCGTTAGGGCATGCAGGCTGTGCGTGGGTTATAGATAGGGAGCGAGTCCCCAGTGCCGGCGGAGTACTGTGGATCAGTCCCCGGCTTGCTACTGGGACATAAACGCCTTGGCCTGGCGGCGTGTGTGGCTTGTGTGCTGTAAATTGGATGCTCTAGGTTTAGAGGATTTAGAGGAGGTGGTCCTGTTACATGAATATTGTCCTGGAGGAGGCCTTTCTGTTTCTCGGATCCAGCTCAAACAACTGCATCGTGCTAATACCAACCATGTTTTATACTGTAGGTGAAAAACATAATGTCGGAGACCTCTTGACCTCTTAAGGAGGAGTCAGTAGATGGACGTGTGTTACCGGAGAAGTGAGCCCCTGAGAGCACAGAGGAGCTTATGGAGAATTTATGCAAGATGACTCAGCCAACAAGTTGCTGCTTTTTTGTAGGGCTTGGGTTTGTTGTTTTTTTCTTGGGTTAATTTTCTGCCAGATTAGAGAGCTATGTCACTGTATATGAAGGTTCGGCAAGTTCCAGCTCTAATGCAGTGAAAATGGGGGATGCAAGAGGCTGGATGTGGGGAAAGAAAAATAGGGCACCTTTATTTTGATAATCTTTCTTTAGCCATGAGGCAGATGAATGGAAAAGATGACCAGAGGGATGTTCCTTTGTACATGCCTTTGAAAAGTAGCCTCCTAGAAAGAAACCTATTCAGGAGGTTTGTAAATACCTCTCAAGCAAAGCCAGCAGGAAGAGCTTTGTTGACTATATAGCCTTGCATTGTGACTTGAAGGCTAATGAACTTGAGCTGTTTCAGGCTATATAAGGTCAGGTGAGGACTGATTTCTTAAAGCTATTAATGCCCACTGTGCTACTGAAGTCAGTTTGGCTTGTGTTGTTACATTATGGTAGTGTGTTTGGTCAAATATACTGTGTCATGTCAACATGCTCATATGTTTCCCAGTTCAGAACCGAGATGGGAGGAGCTCCCATTTAAGCTTTTTTTTTTAAGAAAAAAAGGTATAACATTCTTGGAATGCAATGAGTTTACTCCACAGGACCTTTGTGTGATAGTTATTGCTCATTACATTATAATGAGCACTTGCTCTATTCATTGTGGAGCTTATTATGTTTTAATGAGTGTTGTGACTCCCCTGCAGAGCAAATCTCAAGAATGTCCCCGTGCACGTGGCTCATTTAAATGGACGTGTTACACGTTTTGGGACTTGTGTGCACGTACTTATTTGCAACATATAGCTGTAATCTTGCTTTTAAAAACAGGGTATTACTTTTCTTAACTTTGCAGAAATCCAAAACCATGGATGCTTCCATACTTAGCATTCATATTTCATACCAGGTGAAAGATGAGTGGTTTTATTAAAAGACTCTTGTATTAAAGGACAGCTTGTAAATATTTTGTTCAGGACTTCAATGTATTCATTAAAATTAAAGCTCGTGAATTGATGTGATTTGGTATGTGACCCCCTTCACATCTACAGCTTTTAGATTCAGGTTTATGTTTTTTGAAAAATATTAATAAACATTTAAGTAAGTTTATGGCATCTGTAAACTAAATAGAGGAACTTTAAAACAGAATTGGCTTTTGTCTTCTGAGGATCATCAACATTCTGGCATCACTGTATTCAGGAAAAGGAGAACTAGAAACTGAATGCCATACAAATTGGTTTGTAGACAAGGTCTTAAGCTTGTCACTCTGTCTAGTCAATCTTTGTAGATTGCTGGTGATCCTGCTGTGACACCAAAGCTTTTGATAATGACATCCCTGTAATGTCCACATACAGTGTTAGCCCTAAAGGGAAACACTTTGCTCTTCTCTATCATCTCCTGATGTTGCCACACAAGTAGCTTCAAAACGAGGTAGACTGTTTGAAAAATACTGTTCTATCAACATTCAGACTTAAAAATATCAACTGATTTTCTGATATGACAAAGTTGTTTATCCTTTGTGAAACCTGAAGGCCATCTTCATTTTCTTATTTTAAAAACTGCAGTATTATTCAAACTGATAGATAGCTCTTTAATCAAACCATACTTTTCCTTTCTGTAACCCTCTATTGTGTCACTTTTATTTGAACATCTTTTACCATCCACAGAGACTTGCAAGCAGGAATTTACTGAATTTATGAGTACACGGCAATTATTTATTGTCTGATACAAACAGTAGATAGGTAAGGCTAACCTGCTCCTAGGCAGAACATTGTAATACCGACTAACTCGGACGTGGGTTCCTCCTGAGTCCCTGCACACTAGGCAGTTACCACTCAGGTGGGGAAGCGTGAACCTCCATTGCTGCCAAGGATGGGGCAATCGTTGTTCTTGCTGAGTTTTTGTCTTTCCCACTCCCCACTTTTTTTCCTCATGTCTTTATACTTTTTCATGACTTTTTCATTACTGCCCATTCTATATTTTCACTTCTGTCTTTATTTTAGCTGTAGCTACACTCAGGGTCCAAGTTCTTTGCTCCATTTTGGTGGAGTCCTCAATATACCTGACATTAGAGAACATTGTATTTGGAACAAAGATGGACTTTGATTCATTGCAGAAACAAAGAACTTTAAATGGATGGTTTAAATCCAGTTTGGCCGCATCCCTGCTATAACTGTGAACGTATTTTGTCTGCCGGAAATGTTAGCTTATGGACTGCACATAATGACTGGGCTTTTAAGCTCCTGTCTCCCATATATCTCATGCCAATGAAAGGAAGTGTTGCATACCTGATGTGCAATTCTTCTGAGTAATTTTAGCAATTGATTAAAAAAAGCAGAAAGGGAAGGATAAAAGAGATGAAATAAAGAATTCAATAAAGAAGTAAAAGTATGTCATTTAAGAAAGAGATTGAAACCTTTTTTTGGGTATGATACAAGAAAAGAAGAGCATGACTAAACCTGTTTTTTGCTCCTCTTGGAGTATTGTTCCAGATTATTGTAGTAAAGGTGTCAATTAGAGTCAGCTCCTTTATGCCTCCTTATCTTTTTCTTTTCACAACAAGATGTAGTCAGTTTTACAGTTTGCCACAAAATGAAGTTGATTTTTTTTTTCTCAAGAAACTATTTATGCAGTAGGTATCTTACTCCTAAAGAGGATTACAGGCTTAGACCAAATAATTGGTGTTTATAAATTATTTTTAGGATATTATGAGTAATATACTAGATATTGAAAATTATACCTATGTTCTGCTTAATTTTGGCTCACCAGGGCAAAATATATTTGCATACCGAGCTGGATCCCAACCTTGAGATGTGTTGAGATCCTCAGCCAAGGGCCTCAGCTTTTTATTGGCACTCTTGCTCAACGGCACAGAAAGAACTTTTTCAATGGAGATGGCTTCTGTTGGTATTAACCTTCCCGTCATACTGACCAAGGGGCTTCTCCACAGCTACCATCATTATTGTAGCCTGAATAAAATGCACAGAAAACTTGTATTCAAGAAGCAGGTCTTTGCAGCAGGGTTGACACCAGGACTTCCTCAAGAAGCCTTCTTCAGACATATAAATCTCATTTTTGGATGTTGGATACCACCCTTGTGCCATCTGCAACAGCTGTAACAGTAGTGCTGGAATCATCTTTACAGATTTAGGAGGCTGTTCCTCCATCCAGTTGCTTGCCTCTGCCTTTTTATGATAAGGAGGTTTCTTCTTGCTATGAGGACTAAATGAATTCTGCATTTCAAGTCTTTGCATAAATTGAGGGAAAGAGCCCTACTAACCAGACTAATTTTTCAACACTTGAAAGATGCTAAGTGGAAAACGTTAATCTTTTTTATAGTATGGTCCAGTTGAAAGTTACCATTGTTTTGTTTTGTTTTGTTTTGTTTTGTTTTCCTTTTCAGCTTACCTTAAAATGACTGGTCTGTTTATACCTGTTATGTATTCTCATGCAGATATTTCCTTTGTCTTTGTCTCTGTTCCTTAATGCATAAACACATCCTTTCATTTGTATTAGCTTACTCTACAAGGTGTAAATAACTATAACAAATACACCATTCCTGTGTGAGACATCTCAAAAATATTGTTATTGAGTAGATTCCCAAAGGCCCTGTGAGACTGGCTTCTTAACATTTATTCAGTCTGATCCTCTACAGTTTGCACTTTTTCAGTTTGAAAGACCACATAATTGTCTATTGCCTAAAGGCATGAGAGATTCGTTTTTCTCACAAGCAAAATGAATAGGTATTTTCAGCTACGTCCATTTTGTTTAAAGTTTGTCTTTGAAAGCTTAGCATGATGAATTTGAGATTTCCTTTCAGGCACATACCTATTTCTTTCCATTACTTATATTTTAAGGTTATACTTCTCACTCCTCATTGCTCAGCTGCAGTAGAGGATTATTGAACTCTTCTTTGTCAGGTAGCTCCGACAGACTGCAGTACTACTTTTCCTTTTGAAGACCTTTTTATACCTAAAGTGGCATGCGGTCTCTTTGATGTTGCCTAATTGGAATCTCGAAGTGAAAAAATAAATAACTGAACGAAGAGGTGAGCTGCGTGCCTAAGGTTGTACATAATCTTGTTTTGCTTTCAATCATTCTTCTATTCTTATGCCTTACGGCCAGGTAACCCTCTAATACTATTGCTTTATTTATCCCTATCACCCATTCCTGGATTTGAGTCTCTCAATTATCTGTCTCCCACACCTTGAACAGAAGCTCCTGAATTTGCATTTGTCTTTATGCTCCCTCTGAATCCTGCTCAAAACTTTTACCTGGCCTCTTTTTTAATGGCTTGCCTTTCTTGGACAGTTACTTTTCATCCTGTCTCATCTACTTGTCTCATCTATTTTAGGCTTAAGTTTCTTAGGACAACACTATCTGTCTTAAAGCTCCGTATAAATACTGTTCACACAGACAGCTCAGCAGAAGTCCTGCACCTGGTTTGGCATTACCCAGCGCAACGCTATGGCCCAGCTGCCAACGGTCCCGCGGAAAAGGACATGGAGATGTGGTGGGCAGTGAATTATGGGCGAGGCAGCTGGGCACCCTTGCAGCAAGGAAGGCTTCCCCATGGCTGGGCACAGCYGGTGGGTCAGGGCAGGGGATTCTCCTCTTCCATTGCAGCGGGACAGCTGTGCCCAGTTTGCAGTGGTCCAAAACAAGAGGGAGGTCAAGACAAGGCAAAGTGTTGAGTGGGAGTCCACTGAGGTACTAGAAGATCTGTTTTGCCAGGAGACGAGAGAGAAGGCACCGCAAGGAGCTGGTTGCAGGAGCAGTAGAGGAGCCAGAGCCAGGCTCTCCTGGGAGGTGCACAGCAACAGGGCAGGGGACAGTGGCCACAAGTGGCAATGAAGGAAACTCCCATTGCATGTAAGGAGGCAGCTTTTCACAGGGAGTGAGGTTAAGCACTGGGACAAGTTGCTTAGAGAGGAACCTCCATCCATGGAGGTTTTTAAAACTCGTCTGGACAAGGCCCTAAAGCTACCCGACCTACCTTGGAAGTTAGCCCTGCCTTGAGGAGGAGTCTGGACTAGATGATCTGCAAAAACCCCTTTCAACCTAAATTTTTGCTTTTATTCTCTGGTCTGCAGTCCTATTTGCAGTAAATGTTTACTTTATCATCTGCTATTTTTCAAAAATAACAACGTGCTGAATTCTGTGGCGTTATGTGGCGATTTCACAGGGATCAAATCCAATTCTAAGTCTTTAGCAATATACTTCTTTAATAGTCTTGACATGGGAACATATTGCATCTATTAAGTATTCTTTTTCTTATTTGAAGGCCATGTATGGTAAAGCCATTTTTGCAGGAATATTTCTGTAATAGGGACAGTAAGTTACAATATGAAGTTCTGTTCATATTTAAAAAAAAAAGCATGGATTTTATTCTGAAATAGAAATGAGGTATAAAGAGAATTAAAACAAGAACAATGCTGAAAGAAATGTAAGTAAATTGGACAATAAGATTGCAACGTGATTGGTGTGTGAGATGCTGAAAGTAGTTTTAGGCCAGTCATTTGTCACATCGCAAAACAAAAAGTGCCCAGTGTGACAATATAACACAGGTTGTGCTCATTTCTAGTCACCTTGGATGTGAATGTCCACTCCAAACTTCAGTAATTGGAGAAACCAGATTAGAGAATTAGATAGACTCACTTCTGGAGGATTTTTTTTTACCTGCACTGATTATGAAGCCAAATCCCCTTCTTCCAGGAATGTATATTTTTGTAGAGAGTTAAGAGTATTTGTGGGGAGGTAAGAGCATTAGTGAACAGAAAAATTCAAGACTTGGAGCCACAAGAAGGATAAGTAGGGCTTGCTTGTCATAATGGCAAGAGCAGAATTGATTTATAGCATTTGACGTCTTTAAGGCCAAAGGAGAAGATGAACCTGTGAAGGTGAAACAAAATGTTTGGGACATCTTGGGCTGAGATACACAAAATAGAGTCTGATTACCAGGAGGACCAAAGATTTGTTCGGCACTGGAGTAGTATCTGAAGGAAAGAAGTTGAAGCCCCGCGAAGCAAAATGACTCAGATGGACAACAGAGCGTTCTAGAAAATAATGATGAGAAAAAGCTTCTTTGTGTGCTGAGAACATTTACCTTAATTTCTAAGATAACCCTCTTGTTTAGTAGGGCAGAATTTAAAGTCCTTCTTCTGATTTCTCTGAGTTTAGAATTATTTTTTTCCCCTCGAGCAGCATGCCGCTACAATTAAGAACATCAATTTACAGTGTGGCATGGTAGAAAATACTAATCTGTAGTGCTTTTCTCAGTGGGTTGGGGCCTAGCTGGCATTAAGCAAAAGGAAGCACCAAACGCCCTGAAGGGCTGAGTCTACTGCTTCACTTCTGTGAAGGTTTAATATTTTCCTAATTTCCAGTGCAGCTGCATTTGATAATCCTAAGTAAATGCTACGTGTGTAGTGCATTGTGCAACCTTTGGAGACATCTCAAACAACCTTATTATTATCTCCCCCCAGCATATGCTAAATAGTGTGGAGAAAATAGGTCTCTTGCAGATGGACACAGAAAACAATGTGGACATTGCATTACCCAAGATACCATCTTCTTAATTATTTGTGATCTTTTTCAAGAAGAATAATACCATGTTATATGTTTGTCTGCTTTAAGTTCTGTGGGATTGTGTTTTTAAAACAAAAGTATTTTTAAATTATTTTGCTAAGTTGATTTCATCCTTTAGCTTTAATGTTTTAAATTTTCTTTATCTGGAATGTGGGACCTATTCTTAGGCAAGGAATGGCTCAGTAGCAGCTTAGTGAGATTACTTTCTATTATGATTTGCATGGACTACTGTATTTCATCTTCTCTCAAACACTATTGAATGTATCAGCTGGCACCTGATGGAATCGTAATTCAGTTCAACTGCCAGCTCTGGCCAGCTACTTCAAAATAATCAAATGTTTCTATTTCTTAGAAGCGGCAAGAATACTGTATCATTTTTGCAGTTGCAATGTCTCCTAGAAACCCCTAATTTTTTTTCTACTTTTTTGAATGAGAAAGGGTAATTTAGATTTTTTTTTTCTTTATTCCAGCAGAGAAATAAAATCAGTGTGTGTTCTGTCCAGACAGAAATTGTAAAGCAACTACTTCATTCTTACCTTTTCTTTCTTTTCCATGGAAGCAGTGTGTCGTCTGTTTGAATTTATTACAGATTGCTGACCGTGGAGAAAGAAAACATGGCATATCTCTGGTGTTTATTAGTGACTACCGGTCTTTTTTATAATTTGAAGGGTTAAAGATGCAGAGTTAGCGTCACAGTAACATTGCTTTGCAAGTGCCTTTGAGATTCCCTTCTGAAATTTATGATCTCCTGTACAGAACCAGGCCTACAAACACCTCTTAATCCAGTTACTGAAAAGGGACTAAATTAAATGAATATTTACCATGCTATTTCAGTGAGATCCTCTTTTTCATTTCTAGGTGTTGTGGAATGAGCAAAGAATGAATTTTATTTGAAGTAAGCAGAGAGGAAAAGCACAGCCTTCTGGGTAGAGCGCTGGTCTGGAGCCCAAGAAGAAGGTGAATTCACTGTTTACTTACTCATTGCAACAGAGCAATTTTTAGCTTGGGTAGCAGGCAACATTTACTTGAATTTAATGATCGGTCTTGGTTAGATACATATCCAAAGGGGCTAAACCACTGCCTGATTTTTACCACTGGGTCTGTGGGACTTGGCAACAAATGGGCTCTTAGAGACAGGCTTTACACGTACCCAACTCATAAGCGCTGGAGCTGGCTGTTGTGGCCGTAAGATGACCAAGGAAGGGGAAGAATCGGGAATCCCCAACGTAAAAGTATCTATCTGGACTGTCTCCTTAAGGGACCCTACTCACAATGCTTTCTCTCAGTTGCGTAGTAAATTTTAAATGCTGCTGGGTTCAGTAAGCGCTTCACATCAGCTACTTCCTTGTATGAATGTTGCCAGTACTGGAAATAAGTCTTACCTTGTAAGGATATAGTTTTATTAAATGTCCCCACCTGCCCTGTGAGAATCCTCCTGGTTTCATAGTTTTATTGGTTTTGGCTGTTCCATAAATTAAGATAGCATAGAAAACTGAGGAGTTTTGTTCTTTTTTTTTTAGTTCCATAAGACAGATTTTTTTCTTAAAGACGTAGCCAATCTCTAATAGAGTTTACTGTTGTGTCTGTGGTATTCTGCCACTTCTTCCTCTCATCTGTCCTCCAGAACTTTAAGGCTGTGGTCTGAAATGCTATCTTGTTTGCCACTGAGCTTGGTGGAAAGATTGCAGCTCCAAGCCTACCTCAGCTGCCCTTCACCACATCCTCCCAGAAGTTATTATATCCTCCTGTCTGACAGTAGAATTGCATCCTTAACAGTAGAATTGCCTCTCCTTAACATGTCTCTGTCAAATAACCTGCATTTAAAAACAAAGTTTAATCTGATACTAAACGTTTTGGCTGGCACCAGGACTGGCTATACATGCAGTTAAGCTGGCGGATCTGAGGAGGCAGCAACATATGGAGAAGAAAGATGTTAATGAGCAACTGGGGCAGGTCGTGGATGGTAACTTTTTCACTTAACTCACTGTCAGCCAAAAAGATATCTAGTAACAACTGTGCAGTTTTAGAAGTGTGAAAAGATGGGTGGAAAACTAGCAAAATATGTCATAGATTTGGTGATAAAAATAATTTTTTCTAGACTTTGTTTTTTGCATCTTGTCTTGCTGTGATTGGCCCCAAATGCAAGTTTTCCTCCTCATAACAACGTATTTTTATCCTGTGAGCAAGTGGGCAGTGGTGCCTCAGTATGAGATAAGTTTTTATTTTAAATGCTCAATTTCAACTTAGAGAATTGGGGAATGAACCCTGCTTAATGAGCAGGGCTCACTAAAATTAACTCTGAAGATAATGAGCCAGAAATTTTGCTGATTAATGCCTGATGCAGCATCAGTGAAGTCAAAACTATTGCATAGAGTGTAACTCAGAAATAGCTTGTGAACATGTGCAGAAATCTTTCTTTGGCAATTTTTTTGAATTCTTTCAAGTATTGAGAACTGCAGGTAGTGCAGTTCATGTAACATCCATTGAATCTAAAGATTTACTTTTTCTCTTCTCAAAAAACTTCTAGCCAAATGTTATCCTGGAATTTTTGAGGCATTGGTCATGGTTGTTTCCAATACTGTTGTAGGGGCAATATGGTTAAATGTTCTTTGGCATACCTCTCAGAAATGCAGACTTACTCGGGAAGATAAAATAGAGTATAAATCTAGGTGGATATATGTTTGTATGTATCTGTGTGGTTATCTGTGTTCATATGAAGGCTTACTTTCTGGTAAACACCCACAAAAATATACATATGGAAAGACACAGGCTCTGCACTGTCTATATCTTACCATTTTTTTTTTTTAATAATAATAATAATAATGAGCCCTTTTAAGAGCCATTCTTCATTTATTTAGTGATTTTCTGTAAATCTGTAGAGGAGTACTAAGTTCATATACGTAGTTCCCATGTTCTAATGGGCCTAGAGCTGACTCGTTAAACAATGAAATAGAGGTGGTTTCGTAGCTAGATGCTAACGTAGCAGTCTAGTTATTAAGGAAGAAAAAAGGTTATGGCCTACATAGTGCTCTTTTGAGACACTGTTCCACTTTAATTTATTTTGTCAGTAGATTTTGTTAGTAACTGGGTGGAGCTGATAAAATCATAGGAGATTTCTTTCCTGGATCAGACCAGTTTTGTGCCTTAGTTAGCTACAGCACTGCTTATTTTTCCTCTTAGTTTACACTTAGTTCTTCACAACACAAATATTTTGCAGTCACTGTAATCACAGAAAGTTTAATATACAGATCAAGTTAAGTTTCCTAACAGAGAACTTCTATAAAGAAAATCTCAAAGTGGTCGCTGAGCGTGCTCGTCTGGTGTTACAGCCTTATTGAAAATTGTAGAGGGAGGAAGATCTAGGCATTGATCTCTACTTTCACAGAGACTTAACTTCATATAGGGTGACTAATTCTGTTCTGGTGGTGGGACAGCTTGGTCTGTAATGCTGGGCATCCAGATAAACCTGCAGAGAATCAGAATTGGGTAACCTGCTGGTGAGTAGGTGACAAAAGCTGAAAAAGCATCTAAGAGTCAATGTTGTAGCTTCTTTCCTTACAATGTGTGTGACACATTTGACATGATATGGGAAGGTTCAGTTGTTAGATCTATAAAAGCACCCACAAAGCATGACCAAGATGAAAGGCACATGGAGTGGAAGGTCATATTTTCTTCTCAGATGGACGGTTCTTGGGCTGTAGGTGGTTTAGCAACTAAAACTTGTGAAAAATATTTTTTTGAAAATCTTTAATTTTTTTTTTTTTCCCAGGGAGATCTTTTTGTTGTTATACCTTTAGAAGAAAGATTTTTTTCCTTTTCTACTATCACAGATCCTGAAGTGGCTGATTACTATTGTAGGCTAACCTTGTCTAACAAAGTAACATCTGAAGAGGCGAAACAATACTTAAGGTAATGCCAAAGAGTGAAAAATGCCAAGATGTCAAAAATGTCTTCTGGATAGGTTAAAAGTTATTTTCAAGAGTGCATAAGTGAAAGGGAAAGAAATTAGGTCTGTTGGGCCTAACTCCAAAATACAGTTTGGCTGTGAAAACTAGCGATGCTCCACAATGACAGGGTTTTGTCTGAGAAATGCAACCAACGATATAGCAAGAGCCTAAAGCAAGTTGGCTGGCTGTAGTTCAGATTTAGCCTTGTTGTAAACAGGTTAAGCATTTTTTCTTTTACAAGTGCATTGTTTATAATTACTTCTAATGTTACTGGGGTTTTTGTGGCGTTTGTTTTGTTTTGTTTTTATTTAAAAACGCAAAAACAAAAAAAGAAACTGGATTTGCTGAGTACACTGCCCTGGCTCGGGATTGCAGGTTACCACAAGCAGGGTAACCTAGAGTTTTCAAAGGTAAAAGACATCATGTAGACTGGTTTCAGAGCTTGTATGAAAACATTAGCAGAGGAAAAAAGTCTTACAGTGATCATTAAGAGGATGCTTACGTATGTGCAAAACACTCAACAACATGCGGGAATATTCAGGACATAGAAAGAGGTTTTTACGTTTCTGTAGAAGCTTTGAATGCTTAAACAAATACCAAATTCCTCGGTCGTCATCATTTTTTGGTCAAAGTGGGCAAGAAGGAGGAATGTAACCCATTATACTAGGACTTAGGTTGTACTGGGTGCATCTCAATATTCCCAGGATGCAGGGTATTTTGAAGAAAAAACAAATGTCTTGAGTAAGGTTACCACTGAAGGAAATTCAAACTACCCAAATTCCTGAAATCTGATACTGTGTGAGGAGCAAAAAAGAGAAGTATGTCTCAAAGTCTGACAGTAACTAATAACCTAGAAAATATTTACTGTTTAGGTCATTAAACTAATATGTATTATACTGTATCAGCAACAGCAACTAAGTAATCAAAGAAAGACAAGGAGCAAAGTGAACCTCAGTGTATACTCTCACCACTGCAAAAAAGTAGTTTAATACATAGAAGAATTCTTTTGGTAGCACTTTCATTATCTCAGGATTTGGCTGCAGTATATACCTATTTTTGGTTTATTTTGTTTTAATCATAACTTTAAAAATAATTGATGTCGTAGGGAATAAACTTTTGGCATGACATTGTAGTATTTTAGTTAAAATTTTAGTGTAGGCCTTAGGACCTGCTATTCAAAGCTTTTCCAGAGGAAAGRCCAATGCACAACTTACTTCATGGTAGGTCTATGAAACACTTGTTGTATTTTAAAAAAAAAAGTAAATTTAAAAAACAAACAAACAAAAACACCTCTTGATGGTTTCAGAAAAAATTGAAAGGTATTAATATTTTATATTAATGATAAATTATCTGATTACATATTTAACTATTACAAGGATAATTCTTCAATTACAAATCTCCTTTATTGTGCTGGTTAGTCAAAGACCAAGGCACAGTTACAAATCTTGTAGAGAGCATCTAGAGCTGGGAAATTTAGCCCAGCTGTGTGATTATTTTTTTCAAAGGTCTTCAAGTTATATTTTCAAGTAATTAACATCCACCACTGTTTTTAAGATTTACTAAGTTTCTTATTAAGAGTAAATAAGGGTCATTTTAATTCTAAATGGGTCAGATATTTCTAAATAAGGGATTTCACCTAATATTGTAAAATGCAACATCTTGATTTGCAAATCAGAGGTGTATTTTATTTCATAGTTATATAGTCAAATAGATCTTAGCTTATGGTTTAATTAGGTTCACTTACGAATGATGTTGGCTGTGGACATTCTTATCAATTATTTCCATTTTATGAAAGGAAGGAAACAAATGTTGGGTATAAAGACGATTGTATTTCAGATGAGCCTGAGTGATAGGCAGCAGGCACCTAGCTCAGCACTCTCAGCTGTTAGTGTCACGCTGCTGTGGTGCAATTCAGTAGCATATGTCAACACTTCTGTAATCTTATGCAGTGTTTGTTCATTGTATGGATTTACTCTGTCACRTAAAGGAACAAAATATGGAAAGAAAAGCAATCAACGTTTATATAATGAAGTTATTCAGATGTTTGATACATATTACTGTGAATTGCCATGGTTTATGATGTTTCCTACCTCTTTGCTTGAATGTAAGTCATAAATACGGTTCTTTGGATTACATACTGTACAGCCAAAGAAAGACATTTCAAATTGCACCTTGCCCTCATTTTTGAAGAGTGAGATGCATTTTATATCATGAGATGATTTACTAGTTGACGTTTGGAAAGGATGTCTACCTAAATTCAATCTGTTGCCTTTTAACCACTTACATGGTTTGCTAGTACATATTTACCTAACCTGTAAAACACATACCCGATTCACAGTTGTCATCTTCTCAAAAGTGCAATGATGTGTTCATATATCTAAAACCTGTGCTTTTTAAAAGTTGCAAATAATATATTTTTGGTTTTAGATTTCATGTATTCTTGAACTGCTAGATGTTTTTACATTTTTAGTTCATCTTACAATAAAAAAGTATGTTTTAATGTACAAACTAAGATTTGAATTTTGTGCTTTGAGACCAATTTGTGCAAAATGATGCAGTCATGTATCCAACGTTCAGAGTCATCTCTGTTAACCACTATACGTTTGTTTATATGTTTTGGCTTCTGAAGCTCATTTTGGTATGCCTTAAATCTTTTCTTTTTTAATACAATTTGTATTCTCCTCATTGCCTAATTATCTTACATGTTGCAGCAAGGTCTTTTACTGATTACGATGGCAGACCTGTAAAGTGCATAGATTTTCTTAGCCCCATTGGTTGCCGGTGCTGAAGAACAATCTAGTCTGTGTATATGTGATTATTTTCCATATATATAAAGCATATCTTTTTTTGGCAAATACCATATGGAAAGGTGTTGACATTCCATGTCATCCTTTTCTGTTTTTACCACAAAATGGTGTCTGAGATACAGTGTTTCTGTACACATAAAAGGACAGAAAATAAGCACATGACTTGCACTACTCTGATAATTCAGCAAGTATGCCTATAAGTGGTAACTTAAGCAAGTTGTATGTTTTACTTGATTAATTTTTTTCCCCCAAGAGGAAAAACTGGTCAGCTTTGAAGTGGCTTTATAATAAAACTGCAGCAATGTAAAGCTTGTATTATACATTCACATGCTTAAAAATGTTAGTCATGGCAATGGTGTGGAATTTTCTTGTCCCTCCTGTCTAGTTAACCTGTAATTGAAAATGAGTACGTTCATGATCAGAAATGTCTGGGACGTGTGGATTTATTCAGTTCAACAGTATAACATTTGCATGGAATCTTGAATCAACTTCTGAACCTCTTGGCTGTTTTTGCTTGGTACAGTAATAAGAGAGAGTGTTAGATTATGTCAACAACTGCATGGAATTTCATATACAGAAATGTTGATTTARAGAGACATATTTACGCTAAAAAGAATGTTTGTTTCGTCATAAAAAATCTCAGACATATCCAGCCACAATTCTCACCATCTTCACTGCTCACGCACTTTATTTGACGTATTGTCTTCTTTTGTTGTATCACTTACCCTTACTGCCCAAACTATAACTCAGACTTTATATTCACCTGATAAAAATGCAGTCTAGGTCTTCCTGTAGAGAAGTGGGAGAAGAGCTGCAAGTGTGAGCCTGAAGTCTAGGAGCTGGGATAATATACTGGGAGAATTTGTAACTCATACTCTCAAATGTACAGGTTCCTTGAGGCTGTAGGCTTTCGTTTTCCTCAGGAACGTTTTTCCTCTGAAGAGTCAGGCTGATCAGAATGATTATTCCTTTCCTGTTCAGCTGGGATAGTATTCATCAGTCTCAGTGCAACTGCTCCATAATGTCTAACAGGCTAATTATACCAAAGGCACAAGCTAATTAATTACCGAGAGCTCACTGTGAGGAGCTGTTGTTCATGTTTTCTTTATCTGTGGTACAGTTAAGTATTGTGAAGAAGTACACTTCTAAAACCTTATCTGTGAGGCTTGAAAGACTTCTGACATGTGCCAACAAAGCTCAGAGAAATCTCACCTGGATTCTGATAACATTGAAGAAATTTTAAGGTTTTCTCTTTTACTGTATTGCATATTCCTGAACATTGGATCATTATTGCTTAGAGCCCTGTAGAGTTGTGGTACAGCAAGAAGAAATCTCAGATACAGTGTGAAAACTTGCATTCATACACTCTTGCATCTGTACTCTCACAGGCAGATGGTAAACTGACCAAAAAATGAACTTTTTTTTTTTTTTTWAGATCTTTTGCTTTATGGCCATTAATATTATCTTTCATATATTATTTGCATTATGATACCACCTACAGGCCGTTGTTAGGATAATGCATGGGGCTGGGTATTGCACTGATAGAATTAAAAATAAAAAGTCTTTTTTGGAATTGCTGTGTCTCATAGTTCTTTATAGTCTAATGTTACAGCATTTGCTATTTAAATATAATTACTTTTGTGATGTTGTGTGTGTGACTGCCTAGAAATACCTTTATGTATATTTGCTACAAGACCTTTTAAAAATTACAGAGTCACAGAATCATGTGGGTTGGAAAGGACCTCCTGAGATCATGTAGTCTGACCCCCCTGCTCAAGCACGGTCAGCTACAGCAGGTTGCCCAGAACCATATCCAGTTGGGTGTTGGATATTTCCACAGATGGAGAGACTTTACAACCTCACTGGGCAACCTGACTACCCGCAGTAAAGATGTATTTTCTTGTGTTCATTTGGAATTACCTGTGTTTCAGTTTGTGCCTGTTGCCTCTTGTCCTGTCACTGGGCACCACTGAGAAGAGTCTGGTTCCCTCTTATTCATTCTCTCCCTTCAGGTATTTATACACATTGATAAGATCCCCTCTGAGCCTTCTCTTCTCCAGGCTGAACAGTTCCAGCTCTCTCAGCCTTTCCTCATAGGAGAGATGCTCCAGTCCCTTAATCATCTTCCTGGCCCTTCCTTGGACTATCTCCGGTATGTCCATGTCTCCCTTGTGCTGGGGAGCCCAGAACTGGACCCAGCACTCCAGATGTGGCCTCACCAGTACTGAGTAGAGAGAAAGGATCACCTCCCTCAAAACTGCTGGCAACACAGTGACATAGCACTGACAGGGATGTGACATTACGGGGTTTTATCTTGCCTTTTCCTGTAGGGCTGCTTTAAACATTACAACGCTGGAAATGTCTGCACACAGATGTCACCATGTTTTCAAAGTCAAGAGAAATCAATATTTAGGAATTTGAACTCACTCAATCAGTTAAGACTTTCATGCTGTGGAGCCCATCACTCAGTAAATATGTTTTAGTGGAGTTAAGAAAGAAGATAATTTCTTTTATAAAGCTGTGAAAGACACTGCTTAGAATGAATTCATACAAAATTGCTAGTAGATTTTTGCAGTCTGAGTAAGTTTATAGCTAATTTGATCTCACATCCTCTTAGTATTGAAACTAATGAATGGCTTATGGTGTCACTATTCATAAACAGCCACATTACTGCTAATAAGATCTCTGAAAAATTGCAACATATCCTTTGTAAAATGACTTATGGAAAGCCATGCAGTGGCTTCTTGATACTTTAACTTGTGTGTGCTACATTACATCATTCGTTAGCTTTTCTTTTGCAATGAAGATAAAATGCAATCTAAAACTTAAAATTTTATTAGTTTCCTCTTGTGAATGCTTTCATTTGGTTTTGATATTATTGTCATAATTCCAGCACACAGCTCAAAAGAGTCAAAATTCTAATGCTTCTGGGTTTGAAAGAAAATTTATGAGTGAGTCCAAATCACCAGCAAAGCTGATGTGGACAACAAATGATTGCTGACGGAATCAGGAGTAACAGAAAATAAAACGTGTTTGTCAGCATGACACATAGGGGCTCCATTTTTAGCATGGTGGTAAAGGAGAGATTTAAACTGGAGAATGAAGTAATGTTTATGGAGAAATCGTGAGTATGAAGTACGACATGAGAGAAAGTTCAGAGAGATTTATTTGGAAATTCAGCAAATAGGTGATGGATGTAGTGCTGCTCAATGGAAGAGAAAGAGTAATGATGAGGGAAATTTTAAGTGAAAAGAAAGGAAAAGGCTACCTTTCTCTGATGTAGCAAGGGTTGGGAGTGTGAGAGAAGTGACCTCTGAAAGGGATGGCCACTTCAGACAGATCTTACAGATCTTTGTAATACTCAGAAGGGAGAAGTAGCTGAGGTGATGGCGCAAAGTTATTTGTATTTTTGTTTTTAGTTAATAGAAAATTTCCTCCTTTTGTTGCCTCTGGTCAGGGATGGTACATGTATAACATTTGAGGGACAGGCTTGAAAGGTCAGAGAATCATAGAATCATTTAGGTTGTAAAAGACCTTTAAGATCATTGAGTCGAACCGTAAACCTAGCACTGCCAAGTCCACCACTAAACCATGCCCCTCAGCACCACATCTACACATCTTTTAAATACCTCCAGAGATGGGGACTCAACCACTTCCCTGGGCAGCCTGTTCCAATGCTTGCAACCCTTTCAGTGAAGTATTTTTTCCTAATATCCAACCTAAACCTCCTCTCGTGCAACTTGAGTCCGTTTCCTCTCGTCCTGTCGCTTGTTGGAAAAGGACCTGGGGGTGCTGGTTGACAGCCGGCTGAGTATGAGCCAACGGCATCCTGGCCTGTATCAGAAATAGTGTGGCCAGCAGGACTAGGGAAGGGATTGTCCCCCTGTACTCAGCACTGGTGAAGCTGCACCTCAAATACTGTGTTCAGTTTTGGGCCGCTCACTACAAGAAGGACATTGAGGTGCTGGAGCGTGTCCAGAGGAGGGAAACAAAGCTGGTGAAGGGTCTGTGGAACAAGTCTTATGAGGAATGGCTGAGGGAGCTGGGACTGTTTAGTCTGGAGAAGAGGAGGCTGAGGGGAGACCTTATTGCCCTCTACAACTCCCTGAAAGGAGGTTGTAGAGAGGTGGGTGTTGGTCTCTTCTCCCAAGTAACTAGCGATAGGATGAGAGGAAATGGCCTCAAGTTGCGCCAGGGGAGGTTTAGATTGGACATTAGGAAAAATTTCTTTACTGAAAGAGTGGTTAAACATTGGCACAGGCTGCCCAGGGAAGTGGTTGAGTCCCCATCCCTGGAGGTATTTAAAAGACGTGTAGATGAGGCGCGGAGATGGTTTAGTGGGCATGGTGATGTTGGGTTGATGGTTGGACTCGATGATCTTAGAGGTTCTTTCCAACCTTAATGATTCTATGATTCTATGATTGTTACTTGGGAAAAGAGACCGGTGCGTTATGCAAAGATTCTGAGTTTGTATTGGATGATATGCAGAGGGTATACTACTGTCTAGTACTGCACTACTACTGAGGAGCAGATAGTGGAGTATATCTTAATGAAAACACTTGATTTACACCTTTTCAAAGTTGCTCTTGTCCATTTCCTTTGTCCATTATACTTGGGAGAAGGGTTTTGTGTTGTGTCCTGTGAGTCATCAGATCTAGGAAGGAAGTGATTTGCAGAAGATTTTTCACATGAAATATACTGTTATTTGTCACACGGACTGGAGGGGTTTTTTTTCGGCTGAAAAGCTTGTGATCATGACAAATACTGTTGTATGAAAAAAGATGCAGACAGGCTTTCTGGCAGATGAGGTTTGCAAATGATGTCAGTTTTCAGAGGTGGAAAATGAAAGGGTAAACTTGAAATCATTTACAGTGTGAGGAGTATCCTATTTATTAAGTGAACTCTGCAGTAGTTGCTATTTCTGCAAGTTTTTCAGATATGACTCTCTACAGAGTTTATTCTAAAGAACATTATCTCACTGAGAGCGGATAGAAAATATGGTTGAAATGGCATTTGAAAGGGAAATCTTTAATCTCCTTTCCAAATACTAATTAAAACCAGTATCCCTGACAAATAGTGCTACCTAAACTCCTACAGAATCTGGGGATCCAACATATCTTTATGTTGAGAAATTTTAAAAGCTAGGCATATCCTGACACCTTTTAAAAACATTTTATTTTATAACACTGCTTTCCTTTTTCCATAGCTCATAAAAATGTTATTAGACTGAAGCAGTTTGTGAAAAGGCTGTATTGTGGTTGTGCACCTGAACTGTTGGACTATGACCGATGAACCATATAGTATCGGTTGCTCTTCTTCCTCTTTTTCTTACTCTCCAAATGCTAATTTATGTCAGCCATACCAAGTCACTCAATTGTACATCTTTATGTACATTTGAATTATGAGGAGCATCCTACATACTTAAAATCCTGTATTCCTTCATAACTTTTAAATGATTCCATTTATATTATTATGTTTGCTCTCTTAGWATAAAAAGGTGTTGTCAGTAATATGGTGCCATGTACGTACAATATGTTTCTATATGTTAGTCCCAAGAAACAGGAAAATGGCAATCCCTTTACACTATGATCTTACATTTGTCTTGGAAATTAAAGAACAGCAGAGTTTGTATTAGTGTATTATGATGATTTTTTTGTGAGTCCTCACTATGAAGGGAGACAACATTATTCAACCAATTAAATTGCCTGGAATGGAGAAACTTCTAATATCTAGTGGATAATTATAACTTGAAATAGTGTGTACTGTTTGCTCACATAGCTATATAAAATTTATGGGGTCTGTACTGGCTAATGAACAAAGTGAAGCAGATAATAATATCCGTTGTTCAACTCTTGCACTATTGAAATACAATTTAAGATAGTGTTTCGTCTACCAGTGGAACTTGTTTCTTGGCAAGGACTTGAATATGTATTTCCTAGTTATCCCAGTTCCAAATGTCGCTTATTAGAAGCAGCTTGTGCATAATAAAGCTCATGATCAGGTCTTTTACTGGATAGGTAACAGACTGTTTTAAGTACTAGTCATTCTTGGTCCTCATTGAGTATTGCTGTGGTTAGTGATACTCTGATCACTTTGCACATATAATGATCAGATAGTATTTAGCTGTACACAGGAGGGTGTTTTATCAGTAAAGGGAGTGAATCCAAAAGACCTAATCTTAATTCTGATTCAGCCAGTGCGATTATGGATATCTCATTTGCAATAATTTCTTCTGTATAAATCTTGTATCAGTGTTCGGTTGATACCTGAGCTGAGATAAATTAATACAGTTAGATTCCTTTTATGGCCTTTAKTTTGAGCTTCTTCTGTAAGGAGGGGACAACACACCTGAATTGGACCTTGTGTGTTAGCAGTGGTTTTATTTCTTGAAACTTTTGCATGTCTGTTAAGAATTATCTCCATATGCCAATAAAAAGTAATTTTAACTAAAATACGGATTGTATCTCTTGCATCTTCCTAGTGTCATTGTGTGTCTGTTTCTAGTCTCCTTTTAGAAAAAGCTGATGCATCTTCAGGTTGAATTTGGACACGTTGCCATTTAGAATAAACAGATACAAAATTCTTGACATATTATACACAGTGGAAACTCTGAGTATGGACTGACTTCATATATTTCTTCAGAAATCTAACTTTGTGTTTGTGTTTGAATAGTGAAGGAATTGCATAGATTTTCTTTCATTAAGTTCCAAAATAGAAAAAGTCATCTCATATGTAGATGCTTCCTTTACAGATTGTAACCAGGACACGCTTCTCGTGTTTTAGATTTAATATTCTAAAGTTGAATTACGTGTTCAACATTCATACATCATGTATGCCGTATTCTGAATTCCATCCCAATTAGCTAAATCTTAAATTTTAGACAGAGTGAAGACAATCTGGGATGTATATTTAAATATCTTTTACATTAGTACACTGCTGCAGCATGTAAAGGAAAAGGAACTCAATCTAATAATATATACTGTCTGTGTATGTATGTGTGTTATCCTGCCCTCCTCCACTGCTAACAACTTTTTAAACCATTGGCCAGTTCTTGCCAAATTCCACAGATGGTTAGAAGTCTTGAAGATGTGAAGTTTCCTATAAATTTTACAAAAATAAGTACTGTTTCTAGGGGGAAAGACTGCTGTGTGATAACACCTTCTACTAAATATCCCACAATCAGGAAACTACTTGAGTTATTTTGATTCTGTTTTTATGATATAGCTATGTGTTTCTGAGCTTGTAGTGTTATGAAGTGTGTTTCTTTCTAGGGCTGTTGCAAAAGAAGTTGCTCATTGTATCACAAAGGGACAGTCTTCAAATTTAAAATGGTTTGCAATTAAAAGGACTTCAACTGATGCATTTTTGTCATTTCTGCTGTAAATATATGATTGGATAAAAATCTTGTATACTAGTTAATAATTCCATTTTTGCAAACTTTCTAATATACCAGTGGAAAATTGTGGAAGGAAATATTTTTCTGATTCATTCCTGGACTATACCAGAGTGCCTCACCAAAATGGTGAATTATTATTCCTGAATTATGCTAGTACCTCTGAAAGGAGATTTTGTTATTTGCTTTATTGGACTTTATTGAAACTTCTGGGGGATTATTATGATTATTTGCTTGTTCTCTTACAGTATGCTTATATATGAGAAATAGCTGAAACTGCTATGTAGCAACTTTTAAAAATGCAATTTGAAGAATTGCAATAAGCAGAATTAGAAAATATCATGAAGAAGCCTAAGTAAAAACCTATTCTGAATGAAATGCTGATAATTGAAAAATAATTCTAGATATCTAAAGTATTTAGAACCTCCCAATATGAGAACACGGTAAGAACATATGCTTTAACTGCAGAAAAAAATCTCAAAATTCAGCGAGAGTAGAATTGCTTTAATCTTTGACTATCAGGTGAAGGGAGTGATACTCAGGAATGTGGGTATAGGAGACAGAAACTGTCAGAAGGATGACAATTTATGGACTGTTTAAATAAGAATTTTAGAAGCTTATGGAAAATAATGTTAGGAAAACAAAATTTTCATCATGTGGAACACCAGTTTACTGTCAAATACGTATTTATAATACATTCTTTTTGGAGGTATTACTTAAAGAATTTTAATGTGTGGGTTTTTTCTTAGATACAAACAAAAGGTGATGATGCTTCTGCAGTTTTTGTTCAGTGTGGTGAACTATAAATATTCTGTCTTTATATAGGCAAGAGTCACTTCGCTATGTCTCGATAGCATGCGTAACATAGCGCTATTACCAAAACGCACTAATGAAAGACTTAGTCCGATAGTGACTTACTAAAGACCAAATGTGGGTGACCCAAAACTTAAAGATAGTTTGGTTTGAATAGTAGTTTGTTCAACACTGGAGTGATAGATGGTGTTTGAGCAGAAGATGGAGGACTGTGCACACTAGAGAACTGTGGTTCACAGACTGACTACCAAGTAAAGAAAGACTCAGTTACCAGAATCAAACTCCTTCTGGATATAGGATGAAAAATGAATAGATTTTGTGTGTGTACATGTAGGGAGTGGATTTATATGTTTTTTAATGCCTGAACACAAGTACTGGTGAAAACAGAAGAAATCCTGACTCAGAGAGCTGGAATTTTGTCCTATAAAGGACATTGATTTAGGATTATTTCAGTGAATAAATATTTGCAAGGCAATAATCTGAATTTGTTCTCAAAGGGAAAAATATCAGACCTAGAAGTTGTCAAATGACAATTTAAAGTGATAAAGCTCTTACTACTTGTCTTTTGAAAACACGACTTAAGGACCTAGATCATTTAGACATTGTTAAAAAACCTTCCACCACTCATGTCAAGCCATTTCATTTACATGACCTAACCAAGATTAACACTGGGGTTTTTTTCTTTGTCTCTCTCACTAGTGGAGGAGTTTGAAAGTTTCCTGTTTAGTGTAAACTTTCATGATTATTTATTAATTCTGTACTTAACTTACATAACCAGGAAACTCTCTATGATGAAAATTTAAACTTTTCAGTGAATGGCCCATTGGTGATGATTCTGCTGTAACTACTTTCAGTAAGGTAGTACTTGCTGTAAGCCAGAAGGTGAGCATGATGCTTATTCTGTATGTAAGTACCTGAAAACTTTTCCATTTTGGATTTCACTGTACTTGACAACAATTACTTCTTTCTTTGGTCATAAGTGGTCTGTGTTTTCAAAGCGAACAGAAACCTTGAATAAAAAATGTCCTTGTGACTGTATATTTTACTTCTACATTTTGGGAATTTTTTCTCATTAGAATGTTAATGGAGTATCTCCAACTAGACCTCTGCGAAATAGTATCACTTCAATCTCAATGGAAATGGAACAGTCTGCTTTCTTTTCTAACCCTGAACTGTATGTGTTGGTAAATAAACAATTTAAACCCTATAAATCATCTGGTAAAACATTTTAGCATCTGAGAATACTTCTTCAACAGCTATTGTTGGATGATCCATTCTAACCAAACATATCAACCTTGGTTATTCAGGAGGTTTACGTAAAGAGTAATATTATTTCTGCAGCCAACTGCATAAGAGGTGCCTTTGACTGATCAGCTGCACTCTTTATCACCAATGTAAACCAGCAAATGAATAGAGCAATAATGAACTGTGTATTTATCAAGGAGCCACTGTAATAGCATTGATTTCAATACCTTGTTTAGCTGATGAACTGATTTTTCTCCATTCCCTCTGGAGTGCAATTTATATAAACCGATAAGCTTCTTTGCAGGCACCCTGCTAAACGCATTGCTTGTACGTATTTCAGTATTGTGATGTTTCTTAATACCYAAAATGGCAATGAATTATGCATCTCAACACTGAAATATTTTGTTTTGCCAGACTTCTGATAACAAAGCTACTGCTTTATAAATAGATGGATGCAACGTGAACAAACATAGACAAAAAGTAATAAACTTCTTGAGATTTAATTTGACCTGTTGTGTTCCATATACTGTCTGAGTGCCTAAACAAAATAAAAATTACCAACTTTCATTTTCAGCCCTGGATTGTAGAATGGGCTTCAAGTATGTTAAAAGCTGAAGACCTCTTTTTTCAGCCTGGATTTTGGGTATGCTATTTGCCATCATTTAAAGAATATATATTTCTTAATAACCTCTTTAACCTTCTTTGCACACCTACTGTTTGGTATGAAAAAGCTTCTATTTGTGAAATATGAAAGCACTTTTGTGTTTCTTTGTATTGGAAAGTTATTGCCACATGAAAATATCTTGCTTCCTACTCATGTGAAAAAATACCCTTTTCAAAAGTATTTAGTAAAAAATATATCTGGAAAAAGCCAACCTAAGGTCTTGAGAACATGGTTTTTTATCAACTACATGATGCATTTTAGAAAAGGAAGTATAAGTTTTTGAAGCCATTGTATTTCACAGAATCATAGAATACCCTGAGTTGAAAGGGACCCACGAGGATCATTGAGCCCAACTCCTGACTCCACACAGGGCAACCTAAAAGTTAAACCATATCTAAGAGCTTTGTCCAAACGCTTCTTGAACACCGAGAGGCCTGGGGCCATGACCACTTCCCTGGGGAGCTTGTTTCAGTGCTTGACCTCCCTCTCAGTGAAGAACGTTTTCATAATATCCAATCTGAACTTCCCTTCATGCAGCTTTAAGCCATTCCCTCGCATCCTGTCACCAGACACCAGAGAGAAGAGATCAGCACCTCCCTCTCTGCTCCTTCTCATGAGGAAGTTGTAGACAGCAATGAGGGCACCTCTCAGTCTCCTCTTCTCTAAGCTGAACAAACCTGGTATCCTCAGCTGCTCTTTGTAAGTCATGCCCTCTAGGCCTTTCACCATTTTTGTTGCCCTCCTTTGGACACATTCTAATATTTTTGTATCCTTCTTATATTGTGGAGTCCAAAACTGCACACAGTACTTGAGGTGAGGCCGCACCAATGCTGAGCATAGTGGGACAATCACTGCTTTCAGCTGGGTAGCTATACTGTGTTTAATGCACCCCAGGATACGGTTGGCCTTTCTGGCCGCCAGCACACATTGTTGACTCATACTGATCTTACCATCAACCAAAACGCCCAGATCCCTTTCCCAAACATTTTGCAAGCAGAGTATTCTTTTCAGAATATAAACAGTGAAATTATTCAGCTTTTTCTGTGAGATRAATGGTTGGATAAAGACACCGTCGTTCATAACTTTCACCTATTGCCTATTGTTAATGCTACTCATTATGCATTAAGAGCTTACTGCACTGTACAAGATGGAATAGCCTCTGCAGTTGGAATCATCTGCTGTAGAGGGAACAATGAGTTTTATGTAGAAAGCGTTGGGCAGAATATATTCATTTTCTATCAGGCTTACCTTAGTAACTTGGTTTTCCACAGGTTTATTTATTCAGCAAATCTCTGTATTGCTCCACATTTTTCTTCTTGCTAAAGAAGAAGCAACAGCAGTATGTTCAAATCCATTTTTAAGCCTTTTATGATGACTTTGATATACAAATACTGAGCTGGTAGCTGTGTAACTCTGTTGCTGCCCATATAGTTATAGATTTTTTGCTGGTTGTGGTTCTGGTTCCTGAAGAGTTAATTTAAATTAAATAGCCTTGCCAAACATGATACAAGTATTTGGAGAATATAAGATAAACAGAATTCTTGGTAGTAGGTACATTACAACTGAAATCTCCAATCTGTCTCAGTAGAGTCCGATTGACTTATTAAGCTAGCACCAGAGCACACTGCTCTGCTCTAAAAAGAGCAGCTGTCCTTCTTTTGCTATATGGAGCAAGTAATTTATTCCAGCTCGGATAATAATTCAGCTTCCTTTCTCTGCTGTTCTCTGTACAGTTACTTGCTGATATACTGAGTGGAGAAAGAAGCATGTGGTTTTTCACTCTATATTCTTTTTAGCCTGCTTGATGAGGGGAAGGATGCTCTAATAAGTTGAGGCCCTATGAATTTCATATTCAGTTCCCTGATCCAAAAGGTACTCTGGGGTTGCGAAGTTGGAGACCACATGAATAAATAAGGTAAAATTGGTTGTGCAATAGAAGGGGTTTGAACTCAGTAGCTAAATCATTCAGTCTTGTCTTATACTTCTGCTCCTAGGGCAGCAACAACACTGCAGAGATGAGGGATGGACTCCTCAGAGTTGTCCTCTGTAGGGATGGTCCCCGCTTAACCACAGAAAGTCAGTCCAAATCTCAGCTTGAAGCACAACTGAAGGTTTATGCTTTACCTCTGCAGTTCAGTTTCCTCAGGTTTCTCCACAAGAAGGGAGATCCCATTCTCACTGGGCTGAATTGTGCCCAAGGGTGAAACATGATCGTGAATGTTGTATTATCACTCTGCTGATGTGTTTAACATATGCATTTAAGGCATTTGAAAATAATTTAGGTATAATATACTTGCCATGCTTTCAATCTTTGTATTCTGTGACTCAGGAAAGAACATGGGTTTATGTAAATCATATTTTAGGTTTGCTTTTTGATGACTGTGCTTTCCATATATATATATATATAAAAAAATAGCATTGTAGCCTGTTTGGGATTTTTGTGTGTGTGATTTCCCAATATTTCAGAATGATGTCCAGCCCTCATTAATCAAAATATTTATTCATTTGAATCTGCTTGTGAAATACTTCATTGAGCTTACAGTGTTGAACTTAATGCCTCACAAGTTTTTAGCTCCTGTTATTTAAACTACTGTCTTGTGTAGCCTGTACATTTGCAATGGACTGCAAGGTGTTACAGGAAAGGAGTTTTAAGCAAGTTCTTCCCTTGCTCAAGAAGTCATTTATGTGTCTGTAGCCATCATAGCTCTTATGAGATTGTTCCTTGTCCGTCAGAAAACAGTCACTTATGCAATTCTTGGGCTGTTTTTTTCTCTCCATCATTTGAAAGCATTATAAAGCTCTCAGGTTTTTTTTTTTTTTGCCATTATTAAAAAATCCATGGATATACTCGACCAGATTGACTGGTAGTTGTTGGTTCCTTTACAGGAAGTAAGAAGTGGATGTTGGATTTGTACTTGCACGCTATGTTAAAGACAGATTGGTGAGAGCTACTTTGAGGTTTCAATGGGTAAGAAAAAGGGGGTAAATAGAAACTTCTGTTTAGCAAATGAACGTGATCGGAGGATGTGTGTGAGTATTAGGCTGGTTTGATATTTATATCTGGGGCATGAGAATAATCAGTAATCTGACAAATAGGTTTAAGAATAGTCCTGGATATGCTATCTATATTGTCCCAGGTAAGTAGGTGAGACATATTGAAACAAGGAAATAGGAAAGCGCTCTCTGTCAGTCACTTGCTGTAACCATCTGAAAGAAAAATAGCTTGCAGAATGATTGTGATAACCGATTTTCTTTAATAAAGTAGAAACAAGAGAACAAACAGAAAGGACTGTGGAATGAACCTTCCACTTAATTTCCATAGCAACCAATCAAAACCAATGTTTGACTGCAGTATGTCGTCATCAAGATAGGCAATTGCAACTCATGAGGTTTAATTCGAAAGAAAGGTCAAATTCAGTACTTCCCATTTAGAAAAAAAAAAGTGAGAGAAATCCTGGTATTCTAAATACTAGTTATGATGCATAAATATAAAAATATGTAAAATATTGCGTTTGTGTTCCAAAATAGATACTTTGTGTTCATTTCCAGAACACTTCTTGTAGTACTGTTAGCATTGCAGAAAGAGAAAATTATTCCCACTTGTATGAGAAGTTATTGTTCTTGATTCTGGAGGTGAGAGAAAAGAAGATTCAAGTGAGTGTTTATGGTATTGGCCTTGGATTACATGAAACATTGTACCAAACATTACAAAACAAGGAGAATGAAGTACAAGGAGTGTTTTAGCTACATTTTTAAGATCATCAGCTACTCTGCCTGAGTAGGTAACGCTTTACCAAGTTTTGAAAAGCCCCTGTCATCAATTTACTGTATTCTACTGAAAGAGCAGCCAAGTTAACACTAAGGCAAAAATGGAATCTGCAGGATGTATCTTGTAGCGACAGTGGAAACTTTCAAGTGAAGAATAGATCTCGGGAAGGTGATATTTTTTTGTGTGGATTTTTTTTTTAATGTTGTACATCACACCTTCTCATAAATATGGAGGGGTAGCTTTTAGTTATCACCTTTACCACATTCTCTCAGGCTTTTATCAGGACTGCTCATCCACACAGTCTTCAGCAAATACCCAACAGTTCATGTCCTCCAAAATTCCCGAAGGTTTGCTGTTTGGTTTTTTTATTCATATATTTATTTGGGAAGAGTTATGCTAGCATCTAGCTTTGCATCTCTTCTCAAGTTTAGACAAAGTTACAGTATGGGGTATCCATTTAGTACTGTAAGTGAACTTTTGATAGTGTAACACATTTTTGTCCATAGCTGTTCGATTATTTACTATGACTTTTAGTATATCATAGGAAGTGCAAGGTTTTGTACAAACATGTTTCCTTTCAGATCAGAATGGGTGAGTGGGAAAAGAAGCATGATGCCATATGTAATTATTATTTTAGAAAATGTGAAATATATCACAGTAGTAAAATTAATCTGCCTCCTCAATGAATGCACTAAAGAATCGTTCTATTTTGGGGAGTGTTTTTTCTGCAATTAACTGAGTACTTTGAACAAATGACTTCTTGTTGTCTGCATCCTATGCATAAAATAATTCACCATGACACTGCCACGCTTTATCTTCAGAGCCATCACAGAATATTATAATTCTATTCCTATAACATTGTGGGAGTTAATGCATTCGTTTAGGCTGAGCTAGAGCTATACCTTGTGCCAGATCACACATTTCGGTGCCAGCCAAGAAGATAATTCAGTAGGATGATTTTTCCATACTAAGAATCAGTCTAAGAACATTTTCACTCCTTTAAGTATTCAATTCATGCCTTATCACTAGTTATGAAGATAGAAAACAGATACCTTAAGCTCCTGGCATTTATCCAGCTCAGCCATTCATTTTGGAGCACTGAGCAGTGTGGGTTCTGGTAGGGTGCTCTGATTACTGTCAAAATCCCAAGCTATAGTAGAGGTGCTTAACATTAATGTTAGTCACGCATAGAAAAAGCAGGTGTTTTCTTACTACCTGCCTGAAAACTACAGATGCATCAAATTTTTGCAGCCAGTTTTATCTCTCAGCAGAACAGTAATACGATTAGTAGCATTCTTACAACATTACGTCTCAGTTTTGATAGGAAAAAATATTTGAACATGATTTCTTTCTCTAAGTTTATATATGTCAGTATAGTGTTTGCCCCACAAACACCTAAGTAGGTAAATTGTCTTTTGTTTTCCTTTAATTCTTTGTCTCCTAATAATGGGAGCTTTACCTTGCAGCAATAACTTTTTCTACAATGGAGTATATGTTTCCCACCTTTTATTACTGTATTGCCTTTGTTCACTTCTCTGACTTTCAGTGGTCTAACAGAATGCAACTACTTATTTTGAAAAATAATGCACCTTCTCATGCATTACTGAATAAATAAATATAACCTTGCTGCTAGTCTGTGACAGAAGTACTACTAGGTATTACAAGACTCCAATGAGGCAGAGTTTTCCTACCATAAGAGGCTTGAACCTTATAGACAATTAGATATTTGTTATTTAAAATTGCTGATTTCTTCTTTTTATTATATTTTGTCAATGTTATACTCTGCATTTTCAAGTGTAGTATTAAAGCTTGTATATTTTTTTCTTTTTTCTAACTTCTGATGGTCAAAACTTGGGAAAAGATTGTTTTAGAACAAAATGAAGACTTTTGGAAAATGTAGTTTCAAATCATTGAAATAATCAAATCATTGATTTTTTTTTTTTAGAATATGACTAATAAAATATATTTTAAAATATTTTGAAACAATAATTTTAAAATAACAAGATAACATGTTTGTTTTTCTGATATAGATGTAGTCAACAGCAATTTCCTATGGAATTTAAGCATTTTACAACAAAAACATTCTAACCTGATTCAGCTGTAGCAATATATATATTTATGGCAATGGCTATGTGAGTAGAAAACAGAAAGAGTTTTGTGACCTGGGACCAGTTCTCTGGAATAATTTTGTTTTGAGGATGGTGGGAGTTACTCTTATCCTTGGCAAAATGCATAGGGCCCTGCTCATGAATTTACTCTTTGGCAAAGACTCTTCATGATTATTTGAGCTGTTTCTCCTCAACATCCTGAATTATAGAATGGAACAAAACTTATTTCATTATTGGTATAATAGCCTTAAAAATCACTAGCTTATTTAAATAAAAAAAAATTCAGGTTGGTGGTATTCCATGTGAATGTGTAATAATTACAAAAAAACCAATGTTAAGACAACAAAATTCAGCATCCAGGCCAAATTAAGAGGAAACTAAAATCTCTTAATTATACAGAGCTTCACAGGTGTGGAAGCCAAATTGTCTTAAACTCTGCCTCCATAAAGACTCAATGCTAGGATCTTTTTTTTATTATTAGCAAATCTTGTAAGCATCAACATACTGGAAAGATAATGCAGATTCAAGCCAATGATATAAGCATGTGCATTCCTAACCACTGGTTTTTTTTGTTCCTTCTAAGAAACCATATTCTTTAATTTCAGAATAATCTTAATGTAAAAGTGAGGAGTGAGACAGTTGAAGGGGCGGTTATGAAAATTGAAACAGTTTATTGTCTTGTAAGTTACGTATGTTCTCTGTTTTATAGTTGAAACATAGTAGTGCTTTGGGCTTCTTTTCTGGATTTTGTATGACCTTGTAATTAAAATTGAATCAGAAATATTGCAAGGCAAATAAGAGTGAAAGAGAAGGTACAATACAATAAAAAAAATCTCTGAAGTTATTGCTATGTAATCTSTGTGTGTGTATGCAAAAATTGTATGTATACTGGAGAGTTATGTTTTAAGTTACATGCTTTGCAATTCAGGGGACCAAAAGAGTAAATATTATGGACTAACATTTACAGATCACAGGACAGTTGAATTCAAATCTCGTCTTCAGCCAAGAACTGAAGTTCCATTTGCTCAGCTCAGTTTCATGCAAGTGCTCTGAGCTTGTTAGAGTTAGCTTGATTGAACATTTTTTCTGTTTTAAAACCAGACATAGTATGATAAAGCAGTTGCAGGACCTATTTTAGAAGAGAAACAGCTAGGCAGGAGGCCTTAGTAGGCAGAGAACATCTGGTTATAGTGGTTTTTGAGTTTTACTTGTAGAATGGCCCCCTTTTATCTGTCCACCAAGAGTAATTTCCAAAATTGCTGGGACCACTGGGCAGTCAGCCATGATTCCTGGCATCACAGGCACAGCTGCCTTTAACCTGGAAGCTCAAGGGACCATATATCACATGAAGATGTTTGTAGATAAGGAGTTTTACCCTTGTTTTCCCTCCCTCCCGTCCCTACACCCTCCTCAGTCYCCTTGGGGGTAGGGGCATGACTGAAAGAGAAAGTAGGGGTTTTGCCTATGCAGAAGCTCAAAAATTGTCACCATTACAGCCAAGAAATGTGTAGGACTTCAATGGCTATCTGCAGTTATAGTATATTTTCTGAGTTTCTGACACTAGGCTAGGAGTCCTCCTTAACTGCATGCCTTTTTTTCTGATGAATCAAAGAGTTTATGAACTAAGTCACATATTTCATTCTGATGTGTGTTTTCTGCTCCATTTATTAAAAAGCTGTGAGCTATTTCTTCAGAACTTGTTTGAGGGGGAAAAAACCCAACAAAACCAACAAACCTTGCAGGAATCAGGGATGTAAACCTAATGTTATTGAAGTCAATCACACAAATCAAACTGATTAAAATGTGACAAGCATTTACTCCTGGTTTTCTCCACCAACTCATAAAATTCAAATTAATTCATTTTTTCTCTTTTTATAACATGTTCTTGTTTATTATCATATTCATAGAAACATCTTAAGTGCCTTGGAATTCTCAGGGAATATAAAAAAGATGACAGAAGATGCTTCCTAAATCATACCAATCATAATGCTTAAGCACACACATACCCTTTAAACTAACTGTCCCAAAAGGACTTTTTTCCCCTATATTACAGCCATCAAAACTCCAGCTGTCCAGCTGTTACCTTGGTGTGTCTGTGATTGCTCTTCCCCTTCAGTAAAGAGATGCTTGTCTCTTTTGGCAGGACCATCACAGGAATTATATCTACCCTGTTTTGACTTAATTGATTGTCCAGAGTTTGTGGTTCCACACTTGCATCCAAGACACTGTGGAAATGATGATGATATTGAGGCATGAAGAGGCTTATTAATGTTGTGTAGGGGCCTGAGTCTCACAGACCCATTTCTTCCCTTTTTCCTATGCTACTGTTTATATGACTGTAGACAAACTCTACCATGTGTATTTGTATACAGTGAAAGCCGAAGGATTAGTTAAAAGAAATCTGCTTCCTGTGTGATTATCTTATTTTATTTTAAATCAGGTATTTAAAGAAGCAAACAAAAAAAACCCCTTCAGCACAGGAAGTGTTCAGAGATGTTTTTATAGGATGTGGTTAATACTGATCTTTTGTAGTAAGGAGAGTGTCAGATACTGACTGATCCTACACTTGAATTTGTTTACTTCATTTACATTTCACACACGAAGGGTTAGTTTGAATGGCCTGAGGAGAAGGAAGATCTTTTGTGCCGGACTTTGATTTATACTTGTATAAAAAGGATCTTAAGGTTGTAATTCAGTTAAAATGTGAAGTCATTAGAAAAAAAAAAAAAAAAAAAAAAAAAAAAGAAAAAAAGAGAACTTGTAGTAATAAGCCTTTACATTTTCAAACTAATGTGAAAACAGCTGGAATTGTTTTGTGTTAATGGAGAGGAAAGAAGGAGCATAGGAAAAGACTTCCCTGCACTAGGTATGAGCTCTGTTTCCTGTGCCTTGGTCTGTGTTGCACCACGCTGCCTTTGTATTAACGACTCATACGCCCTGATAGGAAGGGTCACTGCTGAAGCTGGTTAAGGCTTTTGTGTTGCTCATTCAGCTTCCTGAAATGAGTAACGAAGGACAGGTTTTTAATGGCATAAGGTGGATCCCAGTGAAGGGAACCACTTCTGATCTAGGATCCTGATTTTAAGACCCAACCCCTGAAAGAAGCAGGAGGAACCTTCCCTGTCCTGAATCTTCTGATGTGAAAACTGCAGCAGGGTGTCTTCTGAGCCAAATGTCATTCACTGCAGATCAAACACACTGCTGCAGTCCCAACTGAACCACTTTAGGATTTATCAGAATTAACTGGAAAAAGTGCATTTTGTAATGTAATTTCATTTTGTTATGAAATCTAACTGGGTTTCTTACCCAGTAAGCAACCATCCAACCCAGACACAGAGTGCCCTTGCATGGTCTGTTCTATCTGAATGGAATAAGTAGGAGAGAACCACTGAGGAAAATATTCTATGGCATAGAAAAGTGCGCCTTATGCAGGAATATAAACACAGTCTGAAGCCAAAACCTGATTAAAATTGCTGTAGAATATATCATGTATACATATAGATAGATAGAAACTCGTGCATATTTAGATATAAGTGGCTTATTAAAAAATGTACGCTTTTTCCTTCTCTTGTGACCTTTTCCCAGTTCCATGTCTTCCACAACTGTGTGTTTATACAACAGGGAGACAGGTGCTGTTGTTTGTAGCGAGATTCCAATTTTAGTTTGACCTAATGTTCTCTGTTCTTTACAGCCAAATCTGAAGGACTCTTTCAGCCCATTCAAGTAATGGGCATTAAGTCAGACAAATACAGTTGTTTATATTTATGTGTTGCAACTTTGGTGAAATATTATTACACACACAAGATACATTGCTTTGTCCAAATGAGCCAAAAAACCCACTCTTTTCCATCAATAGCATCCCTTTTGAAGATATTTCTGTAATAACCTTATTTTACAGCAGCTGTCAAACAAATTAAAGGCATATATGCTGAATGCATGTAAGAAAAGGTGTAGAGAGGGGATGGGATATCTGATGGAGGTCTTGAGCTCAGTTTTGTGAGCTAGGTTTAACAGATGAACAGAAATCTTTTGTGCTGTTGTATTCTCAGGTGTTGTCTTGGAGCATGGTTATTTGCTTTGCTGTTATGTAGACTTAGATGATAAAGAGATATCTTGATGACAAAGTAAATATTTATTTGTGGTACAGGGGACAGTCTGGGCTAAAAAAGAAGGTTAAAGCAAAAGGGATTATTTACTGCTTGAAAGAATTTTCTTATTTTACAGACATATATCTTATTTCTGGAATTTTGACAGCAGCAGATTATGAGCTTTAGTTGTTCTTCAAGAAGTCTTGGACACTGTTGTTCCTAAACTTTGCCTTAGCRGTGAGCCCTAAGAACAAGAGATTTTCTTTACTGATACAGCTGTGATCACGCCCAAGTCTTTCCACTGTGGAGCTTACCTAACTAGGGAAAACGTGATTAGCATCACTCCTCTTTATTTACTATTGAGTGTTTCAGTGAGTATGTAAGAGACCTAAAAATAAAATTAGTATTTTTACATTTTATTTTGATGCTTTCATTAATATTTTATAAACCTCTTCAAAATAAAGTAAACCACAAAGAAGTGCATACTGGCTTAGTGAATAAGAACTTGTATTCTTATATAGGTACAATAAAATATTCATTTCTATTTCTGTAATTGAGTGTGAATCCAAAGAAGCAAAGAAACAGAGGTTTAAGCCTACATAATTTGACCTCTTTACATAGTTGTTAGAATTTACATCTCACATTTGGGGAGCTTCCTTATTATTTGAAAAATAAATATATTTCATCAAGGAATGTATATGTGAGATAATTGTATATCCTGCTGAGAGTTTACTATTGCACACTGCTTTCTACTTCATACGTAAGTTATACAAGTTATGTGCATTATAAATGGACAGGGTGATCTGTGGACTCTTAATAAAGTGACTGAGGTGTTTTGCTTATGGCTATGTCTTTAGCAGGTACAGTAAAAAAGGGCACTGATGAACATGCAAAATCATTTTTCTTTTATTCTTGGCTACAGTGCCCGCTTTATTTGAGCTAACTTGTAGTGATCCTTCTCTCCCTAGTTCACGCTTTCCACTGAAACAATTCAGCTTCCTCAGCTGTGATCTTCATCCTTCTCATCCACTAACGATGCCCCTGAAGGTATTGGAGGTTCCCAGAGAGGATCTCTATGCAGTTCACCTGTTAAGTATTTAGAATTCAGAATAGACTTGTCTGTTCTAAACGTGTATTGTGGGTGCAGTTAAAACTGTGGCCACTCTCACTATCTTCACTCCAGTTGCCAAGTCCAGTCCACAGACCAATAGTTTGTATGGCAGTAAGTTGCGGATCCATATACAGGGGGTCTTGGTTGTCCAAGGAAGAGTACAAACGAATAGCAAAGACAGAGACTGTATGTTCCAGCTTGCACAGATGAATGAACAGCAAATTGAGGGTGGGGCAATTGCGAGAAGAAAGAGGAGGAACTGATGTGTTTATACACTTCATATAAGCTTTTTTTCTCTTTGACAGCCCTTTTCCATACTGTCACTCAGTTCCTCTTGCTGTTATTTTAAAAGAACTTTTTTGGAAGAATCATTTGGCCTGTAGGCTAGTCAGCTCCTCCTGAAAGGGTGTGAGAGAATGGCATTCCATCAATGCCTTTATCTCCTTTTGTATGTGCTTTCTTAAGCTGCGGTTTCTGGAACCAAGCACTTTATTTTAGAACTCCAGCTTTAATTTAAAAAGAAAATCAGCAGGATTCTGCTTCCTTTGGCATGTAAGAAAGATTTAAAACATTATCTCCCTGTAACCTCGAGGCTCAGAAAGCAAATTAAAAGAAGTCAAAATTCATTATGTTAATTTCTGCCCCCCCTGCCCTCCCCAAAACTGACCTCTGGTAATTTAGTGCTTGGGGTTATCAGTATTAAGCTTCCGTAAGAATTACTAAAATTTGGGGCACCAAAACAAAAGTTACTGTCTTGATAAGCCATATTTCTGTTATGAAAGACATCAGTATGTTTTTAGTTAATGTGCAAAATGAAATAAAAGAGAAGTTGGAAAGAAATGTATCTATATACACTTCTCACAGGAAAATGATATCTACACATGAAGTGTGTGAGACATTATGAAGATACAGTGGTGCATTTATGTATTACGGATCATATTCTCCTTTATTTCTTTCCTCACTTTATAGTAATCCAAAGCTGTCATCCTAATTATATATAAATTCAAAAATACTTTCTTTAAACAAAACAAAACAAAAACCCGCTATATTTTTCCTTTTCTATAGCGGACTATCAGTATGCCACTAAAAGAGAGTGAGTGAATAAATGAAAATAAAGTGGTATAATAAATTTTAAGAAGCCAGTTCATTCAGATGAGTGATGTACCTGGTAGGATTTACTAAACCAGTTCAGATGAAATGAATGATTCTTCAAAACACAGATCTTTTAGTTATACTTAGAAGCAGACATAAATGTGTCACTTGTATGCAACTCTCTATTACATCTGTGAATAAAATGTTAGCTGTCCCATTATATGTGGAATATGCTTTAAATGTTGGGGGGGTTTTTTGTCTGCTGAAAGAGAAAAGAAATTAATAATATGTGATTACATGGTGTATTTTATCTGTGGATTTCAAAGTACTGGGGAAATATATAACCCTGAGGTTATTGTTCCCGTAGAGTTGTAGGATTAAAATCAATCACTTGAATTGCAAAAATGCACTGGAAGCCAGAACAGTCTTTGAGATGCAGGCAAGTTAATTAGTGCAGAAATAGTTCTCTCCATAAAGAATGAGCACTGTGCCATTTTATGTTAGCAGTCACATATAAAAGTGACCATAACATTCTGGGCAAAGGAGTGGCTTGAATGCACAGAGCTTTGCCTTCGTGCAGGTGACAAGCCAGTAAAGAGCTGTGGGTAAAGATCATGGGACAGACCAACCTGARTAACATAGTGGTAGACATCTGCTACAAATTGCATGACCAAAAGGAGGAAGTAGATGAAGTCTCTGACCAGCTTAAGGAAGTCTCGTGACTGGTAAAATCATGGAAGATTTTAACAACCTCAGTATCTACTTGAAGTGCAACGTAACATGGCAGAATGCAAGCAAACCTAGAGATGCCTGTCATGTGTTGAAGACAATTTCCTGACACAGGTGATCAGTGAGCCAATAAGGGCAGGTGCTCTGCAGACCTGTTATTCACAAACAAGGAAGAACTGGCTAAAGATGTGAAGGTCACTGGCAGACTTAATTGCAGTGACCATGAGACTGTCAAGTTTAAAATTTTGGAAAAAGTAAAACAGACAAATAGAATCACAAACCTGGACTTGAGGAGAACAAACTTTGGCTTGTTCAGGAATCTTCTTGGCAGGATCCCGTAAGGTCTGCACTGGAGAACAAAAGGGCCCAGGGCAGCTGGTTGACCTTCAAGGACAACCTCATCAGGGTTAGAGTGGGCTACACCGGTGTGCAGAAAGCCACACAGATATGGCAGAAGACCAGCATGGATGAACAGGAGAATCTTGACTGAAGATAAGAAAAACCAGAAAGTACACAGAAGGTGGAAGCTGGGATGGGCTTCCTGGTTACTTCCTACAGAGGCATTGCCCTAGCGTGTAGAGATGAGGTTAGGAAAGCTGGAGTTCAGTTGAATCGAGGACTGTAAAAGAAACAAGATGGGCTTTTGTAAGTACACTGGCAGCAAAAGGGAGCCTAGGGAAACTGTGCCCACTGCTCAGTGGGGCAGAGGATCTAATGACAAGGAAAAGGCCAAGGTCCTCAGTGCCTTTTTTTTTGCTTTGCTTTTTACTGCTAAGGCCTGTTCTTTTAGACCTCCCAGGCTCCTGAGCCTACCAGCAGAGGCTGGGGTGTCAGGTATTACCCTCCACAGGGGTGGATAGAGCTAGGTAATTCTTAAGCCAATTGAACATACCCAAGTCCGTGGGACCARGTAGGCTGTATCTGACTGAGGGTGCTGAGGGAGTTATCCAGTGTTGCAATGAGGCTGCTCGCTCTTGTCTTTGAAAGGTTGTGGTGATCAGGGAAGATTCCTGATGACTGGAGAAAGGCACACACCCATCTTCAAGAAGGATCCAGGTAACATGGGGTTGGTTAGCCTAACCTCAGTTCCTGGGAAAGTTACGGAGTTTAGAAGCCATGTGTAAACACGTGAAGGACAAGACAGTGATTGGGAGCAATTGGCATAGATTTACCAAGGGCAAACCATGGCTGACCAACTTAACTGTCATCTGTGATGGCTGGCTCCGAAGACAATGGGAATAGATCTTTCTTTACCTTGATTTTAGCAACACTTTCAATGCTGTCTCCCATATTATTCCTATAGCCAGATTTGTTGAGATACTGACTGCAAATGCTGACTATAAGGTGAAAGTTGACTGTACCACCAAGATCAGAGGGTTGTGATCACTGGTGCAAAATTCAGTTGGGGGCCAGTGACTAGTGGTGTCACTCAAGGATTGCAGCTAGAGGAAGCACTGTTTTCATGTCTATATTATTGACCTGGAAAATGAGATGGACTGCACTCACAGGAAGACTGCAGAGGAACCTTGAGAGACAGGATAAATGAACTGACAGAAACTTCATGAAATTCAACAAAGACAAATGCTAAGTCTGGCATCTACGTTGGAATAATTTACCATGCAGCAGTACAGGCTTGGTGCCAGCAGGACAGAAAGCATCTTTGCAGAAAAGGCCATGGACAGGTCCTGGTAAAGAAAGCCACGCAAAGAAAGCCAACTGCATTCTGCAGTGTATTAGGAAGAAAGTAGCCAGCAGGTTGAGGGAAGTAATTTTTCCCCTCTATTAAACACTTGTGAGACTGCATATGGAGTATTGTGTCCAGTTTGAGCACCCCATGACAGGAAAGGCATTGATGTACTGGAGTGAACTCAAGGAGGAGCTACTGAGATGGTCAAGGGACTGGAGTACATGATGTATGAGGAGAGGTTGAGAGAGCTGGGTTTGTTTAGCCCTAAGAAGATAAGGCTACAGGGAGGTCTTACTGCTGTCTTCAGCTACTTAAAGAGAGAGTACAGAGAAGATGGGGATGGATTCTTAGAGGTGTGTGACAATAAAGCAAAATGCAATGGGCACAAGCTGAAGCATGAGAAATTTCATTCAGAAAAAAATAAATATAATGAGAACAATCAAATACTGGAGCAGGTTTCCCGGTGTGGTGTGGAATCTTCACCTTGAAGATATACTAAACTTGACTGGACAAGTCCCTGAATAACTTGATCTCATTGTCCCTGATTTGAGCAGAGGTCCCACCCAGCCTAAGTAATTCTACAGTTCTATAATCACTGCTTAAAATAAGTTAGATGATTAAAAAAAAAAAAAAAAAAACCAGCATGAGTATAAAATAAATATTTAAAGTACTTAACTTTTAATCTTAAAGTTTCTTTTATTGCTTGAACGTATAGCTTTGTTGTATTTCTGAGCAACTAGATAGGAACTCTGAAATGCAGCATTGCCAGTTTATTTCTGGCAGAAATGACGAAAGGCATATGGGAAAGCTCTTGTTAGGAGCGCCTGAGTTTTCCCTTCTGAGTTCCAGAAATGGGCTGTATTCAAGTGTCATGGATAAGCATTGCTGATGCTTCTGGCTTTATCTGAATTGAACTCTATTGTCAAAAAAAATCAAGATTTGTTCATTATTTGTGACAAGTCCACAAATAAATGGAAGCAAGACCAATCACACAGTGCTGGGTTTGTGAGCATTTTTGGTTTTTCACACAGTTGCTAAAAGATTAGTAGAGCTTTTTGTATGACAAATATTTTTGTTACATAGGAACATGGTTCAGCGAAAACCATTTTCTGCATTTTTTTTTAAAGAATTTATGCCTTTATTGGAAGTAGAGCCAGGACCTTAATATTGCTTTGTCATTTCACTGCACTATTTAAACAGAAAGAAAAAACCTCACAAAAACATCCCTGGTTAACCTGAAAGCGAGCCTGCAGTAAGTGTTCTTAGTCATTGATATTTCTAGCAGTAGAAGCATATTCTGCTCTTAGTAGAAATATCTGAATATCTGAGGATGTAAATAAATAAACTCCCAGTGGTAATTAAAGGTGACTTGGATTTTAAAGGAGGGGTTGTGTTTTTTGGTTGGTTTGGGTTGGGGTTTTTTTTAAATCCACTGAACTGAGAAACGTGCTTTCATCTGGACAAAATATTCCAATTCTGTTAAATTGCCAAGAATTCTGGGCTCTAAGGAAATACATAAATACAAACCAGAGCCTTACATCACTGTGAAGAGCAAAATGCTTACTGTAAGTTTTGTGAACATCTCTGTTTAACTGTAGTGATTACACTGTACTTAGTCTCCAGCCCTTCACGGTTATGCAAATTAAACTTACTTTCTTTTAATGATGTGCCTGAAGTACATGAGCAGTGATACATACTTACACTGTGTCAGTAAAGGAGTATAAACATTACTTATGCCAACCAAGAGAAAGAAGTGTTTATAGAACTTTATTGATAATTCTTGATACTAAAGTAGCGGAGACGTAAATTTTTATACACCGTTAACTGCAACATTAACAGCATCCTGATAAACCTTACGGGGCTTGACTGTCAAAACTGTCAAAATTACAGCCAGGGACATGTTGATAGCTGTGTTTTGTTGTTTTCTACCTAGAGATGGACTGAAGGAGGTGACCCTTCTGGGGGATTTATTGTAAGACTTTGCTGCAGGACAGAGGATCAGACTGTAGCTATAATTTTACTTCCCATTAGCTGTCAGTTGGAAATCTGCTGGGAAGATGTCCTATTCACAGATTTCTGTATAAAAGGGCCTAAAATTACATATTTGAGCATATTCAGTTGACAGTTACATGAAAGTAATGACAGAGTGGAGAGGAAATAAATACTCTGAAGCCCATGAAACTTAGTTCCATGAGTGAATGGAATTTTTCTTAGAACATACCCTCTGTGGGATGAATGTAATCTAAACATAGATGAAACAAGAAATAGTCTGGTAATTATACATATTAAAGGGCTAGTCTAACATTGAGCAGCATGTGATAATTATTTTTTACAATTTTGTTCTTCCATATTCTGCAATTTTCAGTTTGCACTATTTTGCTTGAAGCATTTGCAAGCAAATGACTTTCAGACACGACAGTCAGGGTGTGGTGTACCTGAGAATCCTCTAATAACTTCTTATAAAGTGGTTATTTCACAAATACTAAACTTGATTGATTGACTCAACTACTTTGCAGTAATCACCGGGGGCGGGGGGGAGTTACTTGACTGTTGGGAGGATTTTGAGCTTGGCAGGTGATTTTCTTACTGTGCTAAGTCGGTTACATCCTGTGTGAACCGGTAGCCTCTCCGACTTTTGCAGGAATGTGGAATTCTTTCACTGAGCAATTTCAGTCACAGATGGAGAAATCCAGCTGTATGAATCCAGGGCAATTATCTCTGAGTTATACTGAGAGGTGGGTACGTCTGACTCTGACATGGATGTAAGCTGGGGGAAAGGGATGGTTTTTGGGATCAGAGGGAATTACATTTCTGGTGGAAACGGAGAATGCCTTTAGAATCTGCCTGTGTGGGAAATTTAGATTAAAGTTTGTTTATTCCGTTGAGCTATAAGGCTAAACCCTGAGACTTGACATAGAATGTATGATGATTTTCAGTGATCTTTATGGAAAGACTCACCTAGACTGCGAGAGAAGCTGGATCAAGCTCTGTGTGCTTCATTTTGTTCAGGCTTGGGGGTAAACTGTTGGTAGAGTTTAGAGACTCTGAAGAGAAATAACAGCTCCTGCCTGTAACTTACAAATCGACAAACCAATTGTGCATTGCTACATAATATAAAGGATTAGAAAATGAGTACATTTTGCAGGGTAGATTTTATATTTTTTTCTTTTCTTTTTTCCTTTTTTTTTTTTTTTAAACAATGTACATTAATTATTAGGGGTACCTATGTAGTTATCTCTCTTTTAAGCACGACAAAAGTTGCATTGGGAAAAGTAACTATTTTCTTTTTTTGTATATTTTTTCCAACACATCTTCTTACTGGCTATTCAGGTCTTTGGTCAACGTTTTGTCCCTTCTTCTTGGTCATAAATTATCTGTGTAATAAATTAAGACCATTATTCAGGAAACCTCTTAAGCAAAAGCAGTATGCTCATGTGCTCTTTCTGAAGGCTGTTGCTGCATTACAGCATATACTGGGATGGAGGATAGGTTAACTTCCAAGGGTGCAGATTCAAACTGAAATCCCATTTGCATCCCAATTGCAACTGTATGTTCAGCTAAAAACTGACACATTGTCACGGTTCCTCCTCCTGACTTGTACACTGTTCAAATAGAAACAGGATGTGGCATGTTGTCCATCACAAAGAAAAGGGAAGCGATACAGTGAATATATGAGGAGTCTCTTCTGTTCTTTGAAATAGTYGTTCCCTAACTCTAAAATGAGAGCTTCTACATTCTCACATCAGTGGGGTTAGAATACTAGCAGATACTGAAGAACGCCATGTCAAGTCACTGAACTGTCTTGCCTTGCTGATCCTTATTTTTCATGTGATTTTAGGACTGCATGGAAAACACTGAACAATGAATGGAAATTACAGTTTGATGGAAAAATGGCCAACAGTATAAAATAACAAGAAAAAAATAAAAATGAAAGCAGCACTCAGGGAACTTAACCTCTTTAATGACTAATTGGGTTTAGTTAACTATCCTGGTTTAACTACCCTTTCCAGTTAACTGTCCTTGCAGATACTCTTTTCTAGTAAACAGGCAAGCACTTTTTTAGCTTTAGCTTATGAAATGTTATTCAGTGATTATCTAAGTAATCTTTATTAATATAATCTTGAATTATTTCAGAGCTTGTCCCCTAATTTTTCAAGCCTGAATTGATATGAATAGTCCTTTCTTTCTGCATTGCAGTCTTTGTATATGAAATTTGAATGTAAGAATTTTGAGATTTTARGTATACAATTTGTGGATTTACACAAAGCAGTTCTTTGAAAACTTCAGACAGTTGAAGAACCTTTTTTAAAAAGATTTTTTTCCTGCTATATAGTCAAAAAAGTGATCATATTTCATTTTCAGGTATCAGATCAACATTTTCGTACAAAATACTTCTCTCAACAGAATGATTGTGCATTTGAGATTGGAAGAAGTTTAGAAAGCCAGCTTTGACTGTGTCTGTTAATAAGTCTTTGCTCACCTTCTTCTGAATTCTTTGAAGTAAAGCAGATCTTGTTTTAAGGAAGGTAGAGATTAAGGTAAAAAAATAATCTATACAGCTTAGTCAAATCTCTGCTGCCATTCAAACAAGTTATTTTACTAATACCTTATTCAGGCCATGTATTTTTATATTTGCAAATTATAAATGACTCTTGGATTAGTATTGGATATGAGCAACTCTAAGCATATTTGGTGTGAATCCTTAGATTTTTATAACTTTTACTTGTAAATGTTATGTGCTGTTCTGTTGGTAATAATTTGCTTATTCAAATATATTGTACCCCTTTAGTATCAACTTGCCTCTCAGTCTTTTATGGATATCATATTCATAGCTCTTTGAGGTAGGAGAGGACTATTAGAGGTGGAAAAAAACCCACAAGTCTGTTGCTGAGGTGGGAAGGAAACAGAAATTTTCCAAATCCCAGGATAGTATCTCTAATTTCTGAGACACCCTTTTTTTTAATTTATCCACCCCTATTCAAATGTTGCTCAAAATGATGGGAGGGAGAAGAAAGACTTTCCRGTTTGTAATGAGAGAGCAAAGTTCTCTTAAGAGAAGTCCAGGAGTGTTTATGGCTAAATCCTTATGCATTTTTTTGAGTGTCTCCTGATATTTCACTGGGAACTGCTGTGTGCATAACACCTGAAAGTCAAACCAGGGGTTTAGTTATCAAAATACAGACTTAAGAAGCTATAGTTTGACATAAATAAAATTTTGGCAAAATGTTCCCAAGGGGTTTAGGTTCCTCCAATAAGTGGCCTCGCCATCCTTGAAAATTCCAGTTTATCCACTGTCTACCTACAGTTATTGACCTTTTGAGTCTAATGAAAAATTGAATGATGACTGCATTGATGAACATGATCTATACAGGAGAGAACCAAAACAAATGAAAAAAAAGAGTTTTTCTAGAAATTAAAGTTCAGGAAATATCTTCTACCTTCCACTAGTCCAAAGGCAAAACACACTTGCCTGACTTTGTGCTGACACTTAGAAGGCCATAGAATATAATTCTTCCAACTCAATTTCCCTCTCTAACAAAAACAAAGTACTGTCCTGCAGCTAGTTTTCCAGTTGGGGAGTGATTAGTTAAAAAAAATAACAACAGCAAGTGACTGATAGATGGAGTTTTGAAAGATGCTCCATTTATGAATTTCTATTCATAAATAGAATATTTATGAACAGAAAAAAATAGAGTTTTCTTGCATCTAAATTGTCTTCATCTCTAGCATTCAAAGCTTTTTGTTGTATCCTTTTATTTTTTTTTCTCCATCTTCCAGTTTAATTGTCTTGGATTTTTCTTGGTGTGCACGAGAATCTCAAATTTTTCAGAAGAACTGGAAAGTCCAAAATGCCTGATCGTGCTGAATGTTCCATTAAAAGAAAAGGGTCTTTCATGCCTCAGCAAATATCCCTGTAAAATGAATAAATTGATTTCAAAATGAGAGCGCTATTTAAAACCATTATGCTTAACTCTGTTCCCTGATAATCTTGTCTGCAGTAGAGACTTGCACCTTTGCAAAGATTATTTTTGGAAAGATAGCATTTGGCACCTCAGGTGTATTTGTGAACACAAAAATATTCTTGAAAGTTATTAACTAATGGCACATCAGTTAGCACATCCTTGTCAGTATAAGAGCAAAAAGTAGAAGGGAACAAATAAACATTTCTGTCAAAATTGCTTCAACTGTTTTCTTTAAATCTTCAGAAATTTTTGCAGAGAGGAATTTTAATTTTCGTCTTAACATTTTAAAACATAGCCTTCTCCTTTTCCTGATGTTGATTACCCCTCACTTCTGGATGTTTTATTAAAGCTCTGGTCAGAACAACAGTGACAAATTCATGCTTCTAGGTTACATGTATATGCGAGTCCCTTATAACCTTACATGATGCTAGGCTGTCACTTTGTTTCTAGATCTGCCTYGCCTGTGCCATTCTTTGGGCTTATTCAGACTTTATGTACACCCAGTAAGCTGAGTGGAGGAGAAGAATGGATTTAGCTGTAGTTTCCATATACATGGTGACCCTGGAGAAAGAGGGAAATAGGTTTTGAATGGTGGTTTTGAGCTAGCATGTCTCTGTGACACTGTAAGCAGAGTCACTTCTCGTTCAGAATGGTGACCAAAGGCATGATACATCCCTAAACCTTGTTGGCAGCAGACCTTTTTAGAATATATATTAAAGAAGTCTTGCTGACATGATGATTCTCTTTTTTCCCCACTAGGATTTCAAAATTATTGATGAAAGATGCTTTCTGAGGAATATAAAAGGGAAAATGTTTTGATCCACTTAATAATCTGCAGCACTAGCTTTTACCCCAGATTATATACAGGAATAAATTGGTTTTATTTGGAAAGAATAAGTAGGAATCAGCATCAGAAAAATCCTTTTGCCATGCAAATAGAAGATTAGCGAAGATACTTAAATTTGGATTTTCTGAAGTAGTTACTATTGTTGCTATAAACTGCATTCCTCAAAGACACTTACAGGCAAGACAAAAATCATAGCTTAGAAAAAAATACCATAACGTTAAGAATAGGTATTTGCTAACTCTCTACATTATTGCATTATAGGCATTCATATTGCACGAAAATACATATATTTTTAAAAGTTTTAATGCTATGGGCGCTTTCATCCCTTACTTGCAAAAGCAGGCAGGTTGGTTAGTCATAAACTCATCTGTTGGGATTGTTTCAGGATGTAACCTTGTTCAGCTATCTTTGTACAACATTGAAGTTAACGTGTTCCGTTTCAARTGAAGATCTATGTTTTCACTTTGAGTTTTCAGTTTAGATGTGTTCAGAACCAAACAAAATATTGGTATATATACTAAACAAAACTTCAAAAATTTATAGAGGTTCTAAGGGTTGTTTGTGTTTAGTGTGTGGATCTGATGATAGCAACTCTTGCTGTGAAAACACACTGAATAACTCCTAGAGAAGCATGTTAGAGCTTTGAAAAAATACTTACACCCTGAAAGAAACAGGCAAACATCCTTGAATCACATAACAGTAGAAATCCCAAGAAACAGTAGTTTGTGCTTGGTCCAATTACTGTGAAGTTGTATAGTTTCATTCTGTTGTACACTATAAAACATCCAAATGTCAAACCTCAATGCAAAATCCATCACTGTTATACTCCTATAAAGCTAGAGGTTTAAGTGTGTACCTGAAAATCTTACTGTGTCCCAGAGATCCCTCAAGATCACCAGCAGTCACCAGGAGATGGTCCTGCTTCCATTGGCCCTGTAGTATCAACTTGCCGTGTCCATCCTCCGCTGCAGCCCCAGAGAGGCTTGAGGAGGTTTGGGTTCTTGTTAGGCTGTTCCAGGATCCAGCTTCTAGATTTTAGACACACTTAGGTAAGGAATACTTTGTTATCCAGTTGTCGCTAATCAAACTCAACTAAAGCAAAGTTAGGATAAAATTCAAGTACTAGCATTTGTCTATAACATTCAAAATAGACCACACAGTTTAAAACATTTTTAGGCTAAATAGATGAAGTGAAAGACGTTGCAGTTAACCTTGCTGCACAAGCCTTGTGTCAAATTATCTGTTCCTCCCTCATCGAGTTGACTTTATGTCCATGCTGTCAAGATGGCAGTCAGGGTTGTACTCTTTCTGCATGCCTTAAACCTCAAATTACACTTGCTCAGAAGCTTTTGTAAGACAATTTACGAAGCACCCTTGGTGGCCTCTTACATTTCATTGTGTAAGGTCTTTAATTAGATGTTAACATTCTATAGCAAGCTGTACTTTAAAATTGTATGTGATGCAAAGATCTCTGTGGGATAACTGAATGATAACTTATAACATTTGACTGAGACCAGATGTACAGCATGCTAAGATCACCCATTTATAATTTTTTTCCCCTCCCTAGACATAATGTGAAAGTATACTAACAGGAACACAGGAAACAGTAGCAAGTGTTCATGATGTATGAAAATTTGTAAAAAAGTTGGTAAAGAAATTACCAGTTTGTGTATCTTTATTGGCATTACTACTGAGGAACTTCTGCCTGAGCAGTGTTAGGATGTTTACTTCTGAAGAATTTACACAGACAGATTGAAACATTTTGGTTGGATTACTGTCTAACTGTATTATTAAGTGTCAAATCTGTTCACCTATCCTTTTCTTGGTGCAAGATTTTCTTGAAGCGCTAACATCTGTAATATGGGGAAATCATTCAGTTCAGCCATATAGTCTATTTTTCACTAAGGGTCAGCATCATCAGAGCTGTATGGAAGATTTTCCCTGTGGAGGTAGGCTGCACATTTAGTTTACAATTTCTGTATCAAGAGAGTGCATACACGTAGTCCCTAAATTGAACAGCAGTGGCTCTTGAAAGGTAAAGGCAAGTGATGAGGTTACATGAATCATTACATCCATTAGCATTCATTGCCAGAGGGGTTCCGGTCACTTGAAAACTTTCAATATGTGACAGAAACCCAAAGAACAGCAGGAGCCAAGATTATCTACCTGTCTTTGAATTCAAGCAAGATAACAGTTGACTACACAAGGGACCAGCTAGCAGAGTTAGTTGCAATGCATACTTCTCTGCACCTGCCTCAGTGAATTAGGCCCTATATATTTATTTCCATGAATGATCTGTCATTGGAGTGGACGTATTCCTCCCCAGATGCAGGACTTGGTGTTTCTTCTTGTTGAACTTCCTGAGATTCCTCTCTGCCCATTTTTCCAGCCTGTTGAGGTCCCCCTGAGTGGCAGCACACCCATCTGGTGCATCAGTCACTCCCCCCCGCTCCCCAGTTTTGTATCATCTGCAAACTTCCCGAGAGTGCACTCTGTCCCATTTTCGAGGTCATTAACAAAGATGTAAAGAGTACTGGCCTCAATATCAATGCCTGGGGTACAGCAGTGGCCTCCAGCTGGACTTTGTACTGCTTATCACAACCCTCTTTGCCTGGCCATTCAGCCAGTTTTCAATCCACCTCATGCACTTACCTAACCCATACGTCATCAGCTTGTCTATGAGGATGTTACAGGAGACGGTGTCAAAAGCCTCCCTAGAGCTGAGGTAAACAACATCCACTGATGAATATGTAAGTGGCCTCACAATGACATCAGTCAGCTCCCTCAGTACTCATGGGTGCATCCTGTCAGGCTTCATGGACTTATGTATGTCCAGATTGTTTAAAAGTTCCCTAACCTGGTTCTCCTCCACCAAGGGTGTCTTCCTTACTCCAGACTTTGCCACTGGCCTAAGGGGCCTGTGATTCCTGAAGGCCAGTCTTTCTAATAAAGACTGAGGTGAAGAAGGCATTGAGTACCTCAAGTCAAAACACTTAATCAGAAACATGTTTGGCTTGATTCATTTGGTAGGCAGTTTTTGTAGACCCTTGCCTGAATTCATGTTAGGGTGTTGTAGATCAGAGTTTTTCCAGACCCTGTGGACTTTATATCCACGGGGTTGGGAGTCTGCCTACACCATGCGTTCATGCCTCAGTGTCATAGCAGGAGGCACCAAGGCACCAGTGAGTTTCAGGATTCCTGAGCTTCTGTATGTGGAATGCAAAGACAGCCTGGAGGTTACAGGGCACTTTCCCTGGATCTGCTGGTTTTTTTCCTGGATCCAAGAGTTTAGAAATACTGATGTCAGGTGGGAGCTAGTTCACATTATTGAGCTAATTTTGTTCGCTCTGTTTTCGCGGTGACTAAACACTGCTGAAAAGAGACTTAAGTGGCTTATCAGCTAATTTATTTTCCCTACTTCCTGAACTTTACCGATTATGTGTTGTGGCATGTAGTTAATGTTGATTATATGTAAACATTGGTTATGGTTTTCTAAAAACGGTTACACATTTGCTTAGTAAATAGATTCCCTGAAATGATTTATATTTATTCTTTTATACCTTAAATGTTCGTTCTTTCTCCCCAGCCAGCGTAGGGAGAAAAGTTGTCGCACTAAAAGCCTGATTTCGTTCTGCTCTTGCACATGCAATCCATTTGCTCAGTGGGATTCCAGCTAAGTATAGAAACAAGAACAGCACACTGGGGAATGCATGCACCTGACAGAGACCTGAAAGCTTCCAACCTTAAGCTTTGCTAATGACAAATGATCTTAGTGTTCTTACTCTGCTGCATCTCAGGCAAGAATTGGAGAAAAGCGAAAACACGGCCTTGCTCACTTCAAACTTAATTGATAATATCTGTCCTATTATTTTAAATTGCTCTCTGTATGTTGTCTTTGCTTGAAGATATAGAAGGCAGTACAGAACTTTACGTCTTTTCTTAATCAGCCAGGAGCTTTTCTGTTGGCACAGTTGGAATATGAGTTAAAACATAACTGCATGCTCTGATCAGAAATGTGTAGCAGTTTACAAAATGTAGTGCTGTGTGTTCTGCTCTGTACAATGAGCTTTAGTCTGTTCCTGCTGTAAGCCCACTGCAATTACTGGAGCCACACAAGGGATGAAGCCTCACACAGGTCAAGTAAAGGCTTTGATTACACACTCTCCGTTTTGTCTAATGCTTGGTCAAAAGAGGTACGAAATTGTTTAGGTTTTCTTTAATCACAAGTGAAAGGAATAACCACATTCAGTGTTTGTTCCTCCCTGGTAATAATAACTACTGTACAGTGGCAGAGGTGACTTTAGAAATAATTTGAATAACCATTTCAGAACCAGCATTTCAGCATTTTAATTTGATTCCCAGAAGTTGTTTCCTAGAGGTTTCCTCTGTCAGTCATTGTCAGGACTGATGAATATACAAGTAGCCTTTCCTTAGCAAGTACAGAAAACCCTTCTGTTAATTGAAATGTATTCTTTTTTACTGTGCCCACATTTTATAAATATTTTAGATTTCCAGAGGATCATCTAGGGTCATTCTGTTATCAGAGATTATCATTATGTGTATTGTAACTGGATTTGTGATGCTACACTGTAATTTTCTACAGAACAATTGGGAAAATACTAATAATGATACAAAGCAGGTGGCTAGTTCATACTAACTATATTCTTCATTAAGAATTACATGAAGTTGTAACATTATCAAGGACATCTGTAGGAATCCAGAGCTCAAGAACGTAAATACATTTTTTCTATGTTTTAATTTTTTTTCCAATTCTAGATCAGTTGTTAAAAAATAAATTTCCAAATACACCTTATGGTATGTTGTACTGAACTGCTGAAGGAAGAGCAGGTTACTTAGTGTAAAAATTGTTTAAAAATATTCATTCAGACCCTTTTAATGTAAAAGACACACAACGCTATTTGGAATATAGAAGGTAGCAGACATGCAGGTGGCTGAGGTCCAGCCATCGCAGATTGAGCGCAAGAGCCTGGTACTATCRGGTAGACTGTTTAGCCCACTCTGTTTTCATCATTTAGTGATAAAAAGCAAGCAGAAAATACCAAAATGCTGAAGAGAGCCTTTTCAGATTGTCCTTCTACAGTTTAGTATTCAGCCAGTTCGTCTTGGGCTCCTAAATCCATTGAGCTGACCTAACGTCTTACGGCTCCAGGTGCTACTGATCTCCTTGATAACTCATTTTTTTCATTTCCTGACCAGTTCCTTAGCTAACCGTTTCCTTACGCTAAGCATTTGCTCCCACAGTGATCACACTGAACAGTCACCAATACTTCTTGCAGCCCATCATTTTGCTGTAGAAAGATTTTTATTCAATACGATTCAAACTCAGTTTGTTAAATATGTAGGTATGAGCAAGTTCACTGCTTTAGTTGCTGTAACAGTCTTGCTTCACACTGTAGGTTTTGGGAGTTTAGAAACCTTTACTACAAAATTTGCATAGCAATGCATCAGTTGTGTTCTAGTTCCTCTAGAATCTTATTGGGATACCCGTAAGAAATAGGTCTGTATAGTATTGATCCCACCTATAATTTCAAGAAGAAATAACAGGACTGAAAATAAGAACAGTGTTAATAAACTGGTTTTTACTGTTTTGAAAACAGTGTCTGATTTCTATATATGACTATGGTTTTCATCTGGTGATTATACTGCAATCCAGAAAGGAGAAAATAATTTCTTATTTATTAAAAATGATTTAAAATTTTTATTTTATTAAGTATTGGCAAATGTACTCATTTCCCTTTTCTGTTCATCTTTAGATGAAAATTCACTGGTGCAGTTGGTTTTGTGGGATGCAAAGGAGAACTAAATAAGAAGCAAAAGCTTTTTCCTCTCCAAAAGATATTCCATTGTAACCCTTTGCAAAGGGATAGGGAAAATCAGAAGCTGCGGGAGCAATTCACGTTTTTTTATATAGAAACTAAAATCTGGTTAGCTTTGAATTCTCTGGTAAATAAAATGCAGAGTTTTGCCATTCTTTCTGTCTAGAAAAAGGGGTTTGGAATTTCTCTTTTCTAATGCACTTATCAGTTGGAATGCTGCAAAAGCACTGGGACTGTAGGGCTCAGGATGCTAACAGCACGGTACTTCAAACTATAAGTTTCTAATTTTATTGCTGAGGTTTTTTTCTCTTTATTTTCCTGTTTTGCAGAGTAATCAGTTCTGAGTATTGTTTCCAGTTTCATATATAATCATTCAAATATTCTTCAAAAGGCATTATTAACATATTTTAAAAATATTTTTCAATGAATAGCTCTTAATATGCAAGTTTAACTCACTGCAGCTTTTTTACCTCACCTTGCATATTTCCGTACTGTACTTTTCCCATAAAAAAATGTAAGTATATCCTGTATTTAAGAACTGACATGAAACCATTTGGATTGAACCAGCAGGGGAAAGTGAGCAAGGGAAGAATTTGAGACAGGCAGCCATTCAGGCGGGTACTGCTTGATGTTTCTGTGGAAGAAAGGGGTCTCACAGCAGCTCTCACTTGTGCTGTTCCCTGTGATCTAATGGCAAAACCGGTTGGTAGCCCCATGGCCTTGCTTTGCCTCTTCTGCTTTTCTGTTGGTGGTTTGCAATCTCCTTCCCCTTTATCTCTCCATGAGTCGTAAAAAAGAGGATAGAAAAGCGTTTTGCCCTTTCTATTCCTTGACCTTTCTTCCCAGGTCTCTTCTGTAAAGTTTGTAGTGATAATATTTTATTTTTCGTGGATTAGCCTTGCGAACCAGAGCAGTGGAACCACCACGCCGGTGTCCTGGTTTGCGCCCCCCCAACATTGTCTCCTGACTCCTGCTACGTTTTCATTCTGCAGGAGTTGAGCACACACAGAAATGCCTAGCAGAGCAGCTGCACTGGCAGGTGTCATTCTGGAGACGAGAAAGATTAAATTAATGTGAAATAGGTGAGGAAGAGAGATTAATTAAGCATTTGATACAGTACTCTGTCTTCAGAAAAGAAACATTATTTTTTGTTACAGGATCTCTTATCTCTAACTGGAGGTTTCCTGCAGTGCAAGAATATCAATGATAATAACGCAAATTTTAAAAAAATATTACTCCCTAAGAAAAATAAATAAAAACATATTCTTTTGACAAAAATTTAATTGTAGCATTAGTAAGTTTAAAAATAATACTAAGGATTTTTTTCCTGTGAAAATAAAGGAAAACCTTTGGGAAGGAAGTTGGTGGCTAAGGTACTCGGAATGCATTGGATACTAGAAAAACCTATTTCACATTCTGCTACAGCTGTCTCGTGGTACTTGTGCAGGTTGGTTGGTGTCATGGGGAATCTGGGGGTGAGGCAGCCACAAGAAGAGAACCGCTCCGCTCACCGACATAGGTTTTCATTTCTGCGTTGGCTGGGTATTGCCGGAGGACAGCTGGGGCAGGGTGTGGGTGGGGGTATATGATACACTTGCATTTTYGGTACAGCGTGCATGTTCACACCCGCCGAAGCCACGGCGCCCCTGCGCGTGGTCGTGGTCAGCACCGCAGGCTCGGGGGAGAGGCCGTTCGGTGCCGGCAGTGGCGGTGCCCCAGGCCTGATGGGCAGCCCTGCTCCCCCACAGCAGTTCACCCCCGGGTTCCTCCTGCTGAGAGGCTGCTGCCCCCTTGTTCATGGTTTTACACCTGGGTGGTTGGCAGGGGTCTCATTGATCCCCTCACCCCCAGTCGGTCTCTTTGACTTTCTCCACATATAAAGCCACTAAGCAGTTGTTAGCCAGCTTGCTACTGCCTTCTAGTCTCCTGCCCTGATGGCGTTGCAAGGACGTGAAGTCGGCAGCAGTTCATCTGTGCCTCTTTCCTGCGCGTGCCTACCCTAGTAGAGTGGGCAGATGCTGTTCAGACCTCATTTTATCCGAGYGCTGCTTTCAAGTAGGTTTTACCCCATGACATTTGGCATGCCTCATTTTTCTATTTGTAAGATGGAGATAATGGCTGTTTTCATTCAGAGAATGTTTCTCTTCAAAAATACATTTCTAATGCATTTTCCCCTACGCCGTACAGGGGCTGTCTCCTAGCAGTGTGTGAGGAGCGGGCGTGCGTAGCGCAGCAGGGCTCTCCAGGAAGTCTCTCAGCATCACCACCCACTGCTATGAATAGACAGAAATTTTGTAACTGGCGGTGGTCATTTAAAAGCTGTATCTGGTGTTGAGAAGAGGGATGAGAATGCCACTGACTTTCCTTTTGGAAAGCAAACTGTTCTTATTTCACATTTTAGTCGTGATGAGTTTTACATACTTTGTGAAACAGAACTGTGTTTAACGTGGTGACATCTAACATACATTGGGTCTGAAATGACTGTTTAAACTGTAATTTTCTAAGATGCTATCTGGTGTCTTGTAAATGAGGCTTACTGTAAATCGTAGATTCTTCATCATGCTAGTTTTATAGGAATACTTCCAGCACATTTGATTTGTGCTAGAATTGCAATTATTAATAACTCTGTTGAATGGCCAGTGTTAGCACTGCATTGCTTGCTGATACTGATACCTTTGGGGAATGTTAAGTAATCAGCAGCTATCGTGTACTTCAGAAAATATAAGTTTCTTACAGCTGCCTTTTTTTCCATTGCATTTTCTCCAATGGAAATTTGCAGCTTCTGTATTAAAAAAATAATAAATCAAAAGCTTCTTCAAAGAAGTTTAATTCCGTATTGAGGGGGCAACATATTTGGACTTGCAAATCAAAAAAAAAAAAAAAAAAGAATGTGATACTAATATACTAATATGGTGGTAGGCACAAACCCTGGCCAGTCCTTTAATACAGTAGACCAATGGAGAAGGCATTAGAAAAAATTAATTCAATGTTGAAATATTCATGGTTCACAGTATGGTAAAAAGCTAGAAAATTGAGCTAATGCGAAGGTGATGGATTTGCTTTTTTAATATTTACTTATATATTTTTAATATCATTGCTTCTGGTGGTTTTTTTCTTTCTTGTTGTCTAAAAACGTTAACTGTATGCCCCACCACAGTGTTCTTGTGAAGGGATTTCACGTTCAGAGATTCTTATTAGCTGTTACGAGAAAAAGTTTAAGTGTTAATACCAGTGTTGCACTGCTTTTTACTTCTGCTGAAAGAGATTTTTTTAGTAAATTACCCTCTCCCTCAGTTCCTTGAATTCTGACATGTATGGGGTTTTTTTGTTTTTGTTTCCCAGCAGCTAAAGAGGCAGTAGGTTTGATTTGRCAAGTCATTTGGAAAAGGAGGAGTGGAGAAGTGCCCTGTAACTGCTGAAGAGTAAGTGCCTGTTTTACCTGCTATTTTCGCTGCAGAAGTAAGTAGGATACGCAGGTGGATTGGTATGAAACTTTTATAATACTGAGAAGCGTATAAAAGTGTGCACACATGTAAGTCTAACTATTCTGAAACTGAAATACTTTAAAGAAAAGGCCAAGAGATCTGCTTGGATGTAATTATGGATCAGGTCTTGAGCAGTGTTGAGGTATACAGAGTAAATTATTGAAAGCCAAAACTGAGAAGTACCTTAAGTGACATTCTGTTAAATTGATTCGGATACTAAGTAGTTTTAAATATTCAATATGGAAAGTCTCTAAAATTAGAGGGCGCAGTTTGGATGTGTGCACACAACTCTGCCCTTGGAAACTAGGAACTAATTGAATAAAGACATGCCTGTCAGCATTATTTGCATGCTACTAAAAATGCCACTCTGTTTTACGCTATAAATGACTGTCAGCTTTATTTGCAGCATGCTTGTCTGTTAATTCAAATGCTTTTTTGAATCATGTCAGATTAAAATTTCTTTTTCAAAATGCAGGTGTTAACTGCTTTCTATTTCTCCCCTGGAGAAAATATCTCTGGAGCAGAAAGCAATATATAATAATGAATCTTACAGGGTAGATTTGGATGTGAGAAGCTAAACTGGAACACTAATGTATGAAGCTCGGACTTAGAAATGTTTAGACATATTTGCAAGCATATTAAGCACTTAAGCTGCTGTTTGAGGACAGTCACACAAGAAAAATCCTTAAACTCTGCACCTAATATATCATATCTTTAAAACCTTCACTACTTCAGCAAATTAGTTTAAAAACGAAATTCTTGCTTTTCTTAGAATTGAAAATATGAAAGCAGCTGAGGCAGAAGTTCATAATGCTAGGTTGTAGTTTTATTAGCTTAGGAATTATGAACATTGCTTTAATATATTGTAGTGTCTTTTGTTCATACACAAGTGCGGGGAAGAAGAATGCCGTAAGATCTCCCTGACTCTGGGACAAGCTGCTCTCTGCAGCTTTTTGAATGCACAGAATGTTGATCCTTTTAGAGCAACAAACAGCAGGCTTGGAAAGCAAAGGAACAGTGTCGCGTTTTAATGGAGTAGGACTAGCTGGAAGGAGCATGGAGTATTTTTTTGTGTGGATGTAACCGGGACGCAGGTTGGACCTGGTCAAACCAATCTGCTTGCTCATTGCTACCAGATGCACAGCTCCCAGCTGTGTTCCTCTCTCATTTGTGGTACCATGTCTGATGCTCATTCACTCCCTTGGAAGCCACTTGCAGCACAATAACCAGAGAAAGACTGACTCAGCCAAAAAGCTGAAGGGTTTTCTGTCCATTAAGTGGGCTAGATTGAAGTGAGATGGCAGGGAATGAGGAGGAAACCAGAAGTGAACTGCGTATTTTGATAGCTCTGGAGTGTTGGGGGAAATCATCTGTCTTGCCTAGCCACGACCTTCCTCCATCCATGAAATTTAGATTCAATACCTCTGTCTCTGAGGGACTGCACACCTCCTCCTGCCATCGCCTTGGGCTTTGGGTGGAAGCTGACTTCAGCTGCTGAATAATGAATACTGGTTTGTACTAGAAAGCAAGCAAGGAACTGAGAAGGTGAGAGAATTGATAAATTGCACAAACTATAAGGGTTGTAGGCTGATAATGGAAGATTAGGGGGTTTTTTATAAATATTACATATTTTAGGAATGACTGTAGGCCATCTCCTGTGGTTGGTAGATGTACGGCTTGAGAAGTTATCTGAAAACAAGTTGCCATGGGGATATAGTTGCATTACTGTATCAGAAATCAATGCCAAGGCTGTGTGGTAGGCAGCAGTCATTGAATTGTAAGAATGATAGAAGTAAAAATAAAAGCTTTCAATAAAATATTGGAAAGAATGATGAAGATGATAAGACTTCTAAACTCTTTGCCTGAATTTTGGGGGCAATAAGATAGCTGATGACATTATTGTCAGAAAAAGAGATTCTGATCTTAGGTTACTGGTACAAATCCTGCCCGGGTCAGAAGAGTTACCACCTAATGATTTTTCTGCACATTTGGCACTAATTATTCTCTTGTTAAAGATTTTAATGGAAGAGATGGGAGGACGTACCTGTGTTGTGGGTCTGTAGGATATTTTCTCCTGTATTTCCAGAAAGACTCTTTTTCAGGACAGAACCACAACACTTTTGAGTGAGCTTGTGTCAGGGATAAAGAAAGATTACTTTGACACTAGCTATCTGGGGCCTTGTCTATGCATATGAGAAGGTTCATGGTTTCTGAGAGTGTTAAATCAGTGACGAACACTTGTTCTGATGGTCTGTAATTGTGCAGAGTGGGAGTATATTGACACCACTAGTACATAACTGTCACTGTGTTTATTTAAGAAATACTGATAAATGAAGATGAGCTGCTGTTATTGTGTGTTGATGTTATTCTGGTGGTTGATGTTATTCTGGCATGTACATTTTTGATGCATTGGATTTTATGGTTGAGTGTTGAAATAGATAGAAGTACAACTGTCTCATAAATTGTTTGCTTTCAGTCATTTATTTTGGTACATATCAAAGGATTGATGCCTTGTGGGCTGTGTCTTACTACTAGCATGTGTAGTCAGCTCCCCTGGAGTCCCATTTCCTCGCTCCCTGGTGAAAGTGCAGTAAAAAATGAATAAGAAAAAAGTGTGCTCTCTGGTGCGTTACTTTCATAATGCTATTACTAAAGCAGCTGTAGTAGATGAGATGGAGCTCCATCTGTCTATGACTTCCTTATTCTAAATTATTGGATCTGACCTTGGTTATGAAGAAGTGATTTTTTATCTTTGCTATCAATGGAGGATAGATATCCAGTAGAAAGTGGATTTTAGAAATGCAGAAACAGAGAGATTTCCCTGTGTTTAGAATGCTTGTGTTTAGAATAAGATAGTGCATGTATATAATCTAATTACAATAAAAACGATATGATTTTGATTAGTTATAGTCCACATAATGAAAATAGTGAGGGGTAAAGAATGAAAGGGGAAAAAAAAACCCACAAGATTTTTCTGTTTAGCTGTATAACTGGTTTTGGCAAAATTTACTTATTGGCAGAAGTGGATTAGTTTTTTCTCATGTGTGCAAGGCAAAAGACCTAAAGGGCATGGCAAAAATGAATAGGATGTATGCTAGAAGAAAGTATGGCTAGACAGTATTATGGACCTAATATTATTGAGATGGATCAGTGCTTTGCATCCTGTTTTTATATATTAGCTGAAGGAAATTAATTGCTGCTTTTGGTAGGATATGGAGATTGCATATTTGAATGATTTACTATCCAAGGTATCTTAAGTTTATCTTATAGTGTATATATAGTGTATATTTATCCCTTAATAATTGAGTTTTAAATAGGAAAATCACGTAGCAAATGCCCTTATTCGTGCAGTAAAACTCTTGTATCCTCATAGCAGGCCAGATTTCTCAGACATTTGTTCGAATACATGCAGAAATATATAGGGTTGAACTCTGTCAATGCGTTGGTCTGTTCTTGACCTTTTTTACCGAGGTAGATGTCACTGATTGGCAATGTCTCCGGTATACTGCAGGTACACTTAAATGAGCTCTGAGAAAATTAGCTTACACGCGTATCAGTGTCCATGTTGTGTCTCAGCACAGTGCAGGCAGCCATTTGCATTTTTACCCAGGTGCCTGGTCGCGTTGTGCAGCCCAGGCTGAGTCCTTTGCTRTCAGAGCTGGAGAGCTGCTGTTTACAAAAAGTAACTGCTCTGCTATGTATTCCCCATTTACAGACAGAAGAACTGGAAATGTAAGCATCAAGGAAGCAGCTATGTTAGAAGCATTTTGGGTTCCTGTTTATATTTTTCCTCTTTTTTTTCTTTTCCTTTTTTATTATATACACCTTATTCAATTCAACTGTTTCTTGTATGTTTTTAAAGTAAATATAAATTCAGATTTTGAAAGATAAGATCTAAAAAATAACCAAGTGACACACTTTTTATTAGTTTAAAGCTTGGATTCCAAACTGACCAACACACTTAATTATGAAAACACTTGTAGAAGGTAACACTGCAATTTAATGAATAATTCTCCTTTAAATCCTTTCCCCAGTGTTTTCCAAGAGTAATGTTTATAGTGTAATCTAATATTGAACTTCTTTTTATTATTTTCTCTCTATTGATTTAATTAACTGAGGTGAAGAATATCTGTTTTCATAAAATTTTGTAGAGAGTATTAGGTAAATTGTTACAAAAGCTAATGTAATTCTATAGAACTTAGAACTTACTATTTTCTAAACTTCATACCTTATATTAGAAGGCTCTCTAGAGGGGAAAAAAGAGTATTTAACTCTTTGGAAAAGTAGAATGGATGAGTGTCATTTTTTACTCTCTGTTATTTAGGGAAAATACCATAAAATATTATTACTCTATTAAGTCATCAGTGTTGATTCAGAACTGTGTTAATTTGACAAGAATGTTATTTATTTTCATTGCCTTTGGATTAAGCACTGAATGTGACGTTCTTTACTGGATACTTACATCTGTGTGTGTATATGTATCTTTTTATGTGTCTGTTTACCTTTTCATGCATACAAAATCTGCATTATTACAATAATCACGTAAGAGCCCTTCATCTTCATGCAAGGGGCATGCACAAGCATTAAAACACCAGTCAGCATTGCTTAAATCTGACATAAGTATCTTTTACAGACTCTGTTCAGTCTCGAGACATGTATAACTCCAGCAATGTCAGCACCTCACAATTCAGAGTTCTAGAAGGAAAACTAATATTCAAGTTTTAAAATTACAGCAAGCTGCATGATGATGTGTAGGAGGTGACTTCATAATCATGGAAAAAACCCAGCTTTGTTCTGCCCCTTTAAGAGAGAGGTCCCCTCAGAAAACAGACAGACAAACAAACAAAACATTTCACTGCTGTTTCTTCAGTCTAGGGTGGGGTTTGGGATGGAGCATCGTTGCTATACCAGCTCTTATTCCATCAGCCATTACCTGGGGATTAAAGATGCTCGTGACAGACCCGTTGGAGTAGCCCCTTAGTCTGCCATTTGCTGAGTTGCTTTAGGCTCCTGTGCAGACAATTTCTCTATTGAGAAAGAATAGGCCTGAAGCTTCCTTAATGCTATTATATCTGCATCAGATCAGGATCATGAACTTTTATTAGCTTTTTAAGCTTTTCTAATCACTGTGGGTAATTTATTTTCTTGACACTACTGTTCTAACTGCATACTTCTTTTAATTCTCGAAGGGTGCTGAGGGTTTGCTAGTAGCCTCATCAACAGCCCAATCCCTTTCTAGTCATGGTAGATCTATGCTAGAATATATGGAAATTTTTGTATTCTTGTCAATGAAATACCAATTTACTTTCATCAAAAGTAGCAGATAGCCAGTGAGGAAAYCCGAAACACTGAAATGCGAGAAAACAACCACCAGTGAAAAGCTTGAATCTCACTTTGATTGGTTGGTTAGAGATGAAATTATAGATACGCAATTTTGAGTTGTTATTTCTTTGGATTGTTTTCATAGCAGATATTCCAGGCCTCATAAAAAAACCCTGGAAGCTGTTACACTTTTAAATTTCTTTTTCGTTGTTCTATTACTCATTAAATAATGCTTTCTCTACTAACTCTGTTGAATGACTCCTTTCATAAATAGGATATAACTTATTACAACTTGCCCACATAAGTTTACATGTTGCACTTAGGGACCTCAGTCTACCACTTTTCACGGCTTGCTTGAATAGAGTACTCTGGGAACAGTGTAGTTGTAAGCATTGTCAAATAAGGCTCAAAATGAGCTTGAGATACAAGTTTTTGCTCAGAAGCCGATCCTTCCTGGGAAATGCTTTCCCTCTTTAAGTGAGAGTGTAATTTTTCTGGCTGTTCAGTCCTGACTGTGGTGCTCTTTTAATGATGCGGGATGAGTGCAAAACCCTCATCCTGCTCTCTTACAGAAACAAAACTAAGCTCTGGAAAACATGTAAGTTACAGTTTGAGTCACCCTCTGGGTGCAAAGAATCCCAATTTTTTTTTTTTTTTCTATTAAGCATACTGTGAGTGATTTCTTGAAGACCTTCAACYCACACTAGAAAGCCTGGTATCACATACCATGCCTCTTATTTATGAACAATATGAAAATGGTCTTACAATGTTTCACTTGCCGTTAGACTATTATTAATGTGTTAATGGAAGTCAAACACATTTTGAAACTGAATGCTGCGTTCTTAAATTTTCCTGGTCCATTTAAGTATATAATGTTATTTGTCTACAGAAGCTGTTCTTCCAGCTCCTCCATTAAAACACCAATGACCCGATCTTTAAAAAGTTCAGTTTTAAGCTTAGTTTTAAGTAATCCCATTAACGTGAATGAGCTTTTCATTAATAGGCCTAAAGTTAAGTACGTCTTTTTTTGTTTGCACAATCAGAACCTAAGACGTGATCCTACTGATTAACCTTGATTCTCCTTCCCCTTCTGTTTCTGAGGATTTGCTGGTGTTATGGCTTGAACAGTAAATCGCAACTTATCTACCTGTTTATCTGTTCCTGGGAAGTTGCTTGGACAAGAATGGAAGCTAAAATTTTCACAAGAATGCAATAAAGTTTCATATACAAACTCTATGGCGATTCAGTGGGATTAGTGTATTTAACACATTTCGCTATTTAAACCTTAAAGCAAACTAGTACATGAAAATTGTCAGCTGTATAAAGCCTGAATTTATCTTAAGACCATTAGTAAGGTTTTCATGATGTATTTAACTTCAGTTCAAATTTAAAATCATATACACTCACATTTCTAGAATAATGGAGAACTATTCAAGGAAGAATATTGAAGTGATTTATACCTAGACAAAAATAATGGAGGAAGAACATAAAAGTTACGAAAGACTACCTTGGTTGAAATGAAGGACAGGATCTCTTCCTCAGAAAAGAAGCTTAGGAAGAACAATAAAGAACAATCTGAAATAAAAGCATGGAAATATGTCTTCCTGTTCTGAAAAGATGAGTGAGAATGAAGATGACTTTGTGTGTTTTAGTATTAGCACACGATTAATTTTTTAAAAATTACTTTTATATGCTCACATTCATGAATGAATTTAATGAAATACTGTGTGTTCAAAGATACCAATACATGCATCAGGCTTAAAAGAGTTGGATCTTTTCTTTTGTTTTGGTGTCCTTTTGTGACAAACTACTGTTTTGCATTCCTGAGAAAGAAAGTGGTGATAATATGTGTAGCTGTTGGAAAAAACAAGGTATCAGATAGTCTCAACAACAAAAGAACATATTACCATCTTCTTCATGTCAGTATTGACTTCCACTGGTAGTTGGACATAGTTATTTACCAAAATACACTGTTACTTTTATATATTTTTACCTGTTTTTCAAATACCATGGTATGTAACACAAACTTTCTCGAGATAGAGAAACTTTCCACTCATTCTTTGCACCCATTCCCCTCTCCTAAAGAAAGGAAAAAAATGCATATACATATACAGTGCAAATAAACATGCATATAAGAGTATTTTTACTTTCTGTTAGAAAAAACGCAAGATTAAAGAAGTTCTCAGTTATAATGAGTTCAGTTGTTGAGCTGAAATTTACTAATCACGCCTGTGAAGAGTTTTTAATGATTGGCTCTTTTTTTTTTTCATAACTTGGAGCAATGGAAATGGGAAAGTGAGTAAAAATGAATTTATCAGGGAACTTCTAGTTAGAAATTGTAACAGACCAGTGTAACTACTGAGAAATGGGAGCTTGTAGAAATTTTGTTCACATAGGTACACACATACCTATACGTATCTATGTGGAGGGTGTTTGTGTGTGTGTGTGTGTGTGTGTGTGTTTACACAGCCATCAAAAATCAGAGTATTTTTAAGTGGAAAAAATATTTTTTTGATCTTCTTGTAGCTATAGGTTCTAGTGTTTAAAAAATGAACTTTAGAACTACAGAAATATTAGTGACAAAGAACTAAAGTACTTGCATTTTCTTTAAAGTCACTGTTTTCCTGTTGGTTTCAGTGGATTTGTAGAATTTTTTACTTACAGATTATTTGGTCCTGGATTATGCTTGGGTGTAAATTTCTGAAAAATATGGGATGGATTTATTAAATGAATAAAGGAGGAGTGATCACAGGCAGGAGTACTTCAAAGTATCTAAGCAGATGTTAAAGATGTTTTGCTATTATAATAGCAGAAAGGATAATTCTGAAAATAAATATTAATTGGAAGACTGCAATGCACTTCTAATGTAGCCATGCATAACCATTTAAATACACTCTCCTAAGAAATCATGTAAAATACTGCAGTCATTTCCATGTCTTTTCAAAACTCACTTTGAGATCTTTTTCATTTAATTCTTCTGTTTGGGTTTCACCTGAATTTAGTACATCATTCCTTTCTGAATTTGCAATACAGCAAGCTAGAAAACTTATGAAAATGTTTTCTTGGGATATTTTGGAAATTTTCAATATCTGTAGTGACTGCACTGATGGAAGATACAGAAGTTGTTTCGTATATAGTACAAATCATTGCATTTTCATGTTGATGTCCCATGATAGAAAACCTAGTTAACTGGATTTGGGGAATCCTCCAACATAAGAAAGATCTTCAAAAATAAGATATTCAGAAAAAATCCATTCCGCTAGTCTAGCTTGCCCCTAGGGTGAAAAGTGTAAGTAAATGCTTGATGCTTGTGTTCATTTCTGCTACAAAGTGACGATAAAAATACTTACTGCTACAAACAAAGCTGTGATTTCTTTCAAAGTCAAAGAACATTTAAAATCTGACATGCAGAATTGCATTTACACAGTCTGTTCAGCCAGCCTTCTGTAAGACATTTGGTATTTTTCTAATTATTAGAGATTTCTTTCTTGCCAAGATAACAAAAGTAGGTGTGTCAGATATTTCTGTATTTGCAACAGTAATTATCCATAGAAAATTCCAACACCAAATTACACTAATTTTCTTTTTTATTTGTTTGTTACTTATAGGCAGACACTTCCAGTTTACATACCCACAAACACATGCACGTTCATCTGTATCCCCTTCATTCACCCATCTGGGCAAAGCTACCTTTGCAAATTATGTGACTGTTTTGTATATCGATTCTGACTTGTGAATACTTTGCAAAATGAGTTGCTAAGTTATACTGTTTGCATTTAACACATAACATATTTTGCCATAGATACCTATGAGGAAGCTGTGATATTCCATTTGAAGAATTATGAATAACTCAGTCTAAAATGGAACCAAATACATTTATTGATAGAAGTGATAAATTGAGAAGCCTGATGGTTTAATACTGGCTGAGCTGGAAGAGTGAGAAAAGAAGACAAGAAGATAAGATTTAAAAAAAAAGATAAAAAGTTATGTTCAGTATGTACATTTCAAGAGAGTACAGAAAGCTAAACATAATGAAAGGATGAGTGCAGCCAAAAACAAATCTAGTTGGTACTGTATAGAAGAAAAACATTTTTAGGGAAATCGTAAGAAAGCAACCTACTAGCAGCAATGCTGTGTGGTTGACAGTGATTATAGTGCGTTTGCAGAAGTAATGTCACAGGAGAAATCAAAGACGTAAGGAGATCTCAGTTCAAGTGTGACGTGAAAAGGCATGTTTTTAAATACAGACTTCAAATTTAGGCTCAACATATAGGGATGTCTCCTTTTCTCTTTACTTATGATATTTATTTCTATAGCTGCATAAGAGAAATCCTGGAGCTGCCAGTGACTGTTGAACAGAGCTCTTATTCACCTTTGTGTCATTTAAAATTATTCATTTTCTCCAGGGTTGGGTTCCTGGGTGATAGTTTTACTTCTGAAGAGGATTTTCTTTTATTGGGCTTTTTGTGACTTCCATGATTCCTTTTTTATTTGAACTGAAGGGTATAGATCCAAGGAACGACCTGATTCAGCACTTGCAGGAGTTGATTCACTTCGTACACCTGTGAAACAATGAGTAGGGATTAACTGAACTGGTACCACTTAATTATAGGCTTCATGAAATATATTTGTAATATGGAATTAATCTAGGCCTGCAGAACTATGGAGGTCTAAAATGAAAAGAGGGACCCTGGTGTGTGTTATAGGAGACCTGAGAGGGAAAAGTTGTTAGATGGTACCCTCCAGGGATTCCTCCATCATTCTAAGGAAAAGAGCTGCCAGGTCTCCCTCAGCAGCTCCAGGGAAGATGTGCCCTGTCCCTCCGACTGCAGAAGCAAGTCAGACAATAATACAGTGCAAATCCCATGGTTGTTGCCCTGCTCCAAGTGGCAGGGGTCAGGCACTGGGCTGCTCTACAGAGATCTCCAAATAACATTGATCACATGATCAATTATTTGCTGCCTTTTCTATTTCCTCCCACCCCATTTCCTCTTTCAGGTTCTTCCATTTTACCATCTTCTTGTCCCTTCCCAAATAAACAACTTGCTCATAATTACCTTTTCCTTATTTGTCTTAGTTTTTCTACAAGTGCACTCAAACTCGTTATTTCTGGTAGTGTTTCCTAGGTAGTCTCAACTTTAAAAAGTATTACTGAGATAGTTACCTAGGCAGTGTGGACCTTGCAAGACTTGACTTTCCAAAAGAGCCCCCGTATTCTTCTGGAACGGTCTGTGAAGTTCAGCTGTTTCTCACATAGGTCTCTGTGAAATCCAGCCATTCCTCATGGCTCTGTCTGTAACTTCTTACATTGTTATCTGTGGCGTCCAGCAAGTTTTGTCATATCTGGTGGTTTCTGACCTCCTGTTCAGTTAGCTTAACCCCAGGCCAGTGCATGTGTCCTCTTTCCCACAAGCTTCTCTGCAGCTAAACAGTTGTGCCCAGCCTAGAAGCTGACCCTGATTTGAGCAGGGCATTGGACTAGGTGACGCCCAAAGGTCCTTCCCAACCTGTTTTATAGGATTCTGTGACGTTACACACATGGTGTCAGGATGTTATAAAGTAGGTAGATAAAGTCTTCAGGCCGCTTTCACTGAAGCCAGGAGCAATTTGCTTTGGTTTCATGTAGTGCTCGAAACAAAGTCAAACTCGAAATAGAATTCAGGTTACTGTTTCTTCCTTGCAAAGAACAAAAAAAAAAGATCTTCACATTTTTTATTATTTTGCCAGTCACTGACCCAAAGAGATGGTCTTACCTGTCAGAAGTTGGGCACTATTTGACCTCTTAATGCTGATTTCTCAAAAACTGAAGTCCATAAAAGGCATTCTGACCACTGAAATATTTTTTCATAAAATCCCCTTTTTTTATATTGCTGTAATTAAGGATTTGTTCATATTTTTATTGTGGGTTTTTGCTACTAGAACATTTATAACTCAAAACCCTATTAATATAGATTAAAAAAATAAAAAGATACACAAGATGCTCTCCTACTGAGGAAAGCAGTTGATGCTGAGTGCCACTGAACTTTAAGTAGAAGCTTATCTTTGCTGAATTTGGAATTTTGCAATTCGCCTAGTGGGAACTGGAGTTTTGCATTTGAATCCAGCATACAGAAAATGGGCTAAGTCAGTCATAATTGTGATGGACAGTGATAAATAAAAGTTCAACATCATTACTATTTGAGGAAAAAAATCTGTAAGTTGCATGCATTAAGTGAAAAGCTTCTTGGGAATTTTCAGTCAGGAAGTTATTTAACTGCAGTGTTTCAATTTGTGAAAAGCAAAATTTTATAGAAGGGATGTTTCAACAGGAAAAAAGGCTCAAAGTTATTTACTTAAGCCATTTAAACATTTTTAAATGAAAATTACCTTTGCTTTGAAACCTAGCTGATTTTAAATGTTAAAACATTCTATTAAAAAAAAAAAAAATTGTTTTTATGAAATAGAAGTGGCTTATTTACCTTGACTCAGTTTTATTTTCCTTAATTTTTTCAGTAATGTTGCTACATTAAAAATCGAACAAAAGAGCTGTTTTTTTTCCTGTCTTGTGAAGTACCTAAAAAAAAGTAGATTATCTCAGAAACAATGGTGACAACTTATGTTTTGATTCAAAGGGAAGAGAAAAATTGGCCATTAAAAATGTATTTTAGTTATTTCTATATTGAAATATATCACATTTTAGGCATACTTTCTCACTGCTCTTGACACACTGGAAAAGGGATGTTTTCAAATTTCAAGCATACACAGTAAGATTTGTTTAAAAGGTTTGGTCATTTAATATTTTTCTCTAAAACACTGAGATTTAAGTTTATGTAAACAATAATGTATTTATCACCCTTCTAACCTAAGAAACATATATATACTGTATATTATGTATTGCCAAAATTTCTATAACAAGAATATAATTAATAATTTACATTATTTTAAGGAGTTTCAAGTACACAGTGCTGAACTGGTAGCAAACTATGGGAGGTAAATGTCTTTAACTCTTTCTTAAGTATCTAATGTCTAGGACCGCCCTTCCCTTTCTTTATTTTTTACCAGTCATCTGGGATGCCACCATACCGCTCAGAGGAGCTCCTGCTATTCAGTTTTGAGAAATGATTTGTTAGGACAAACAGTACCTGTGGATTATACACAAGTGGGCAGTTGCAAGTTCTTCCTATTTAAACTTGGTAATTGCTCATCAGAGTCTCATGTATTTGCTTTGTTTTCTGATTGGGTGACCTGACCTTTATAAATGGGAGGTATGATSAAAAAATCACGGAAATCTCTATTCTGCTAGCAAGGTCCTCGGGAAGAGAAGCAGCACAGAAGAAAAGCCTCTGCTGCTTTGGGAATTTAAAAAGGACCTTTGTGCCGTCTTGCATATCTGTATTATCCCTGACTAGCTACAGGGACTCCAGATATAAATGTAGATGGATTGGTCTCTGGTTGAGGAAAAGAGAAAGACATGAGTCAGATTCATGAATCGTCTCTCTGTATTTCACAGTTCCTTTCACAGCAGGTAATGGCTAGCGTGACTGCGTGTGCAATTACAGTTATAGAAACGGTGGCTGGATATTATCTGACTAATTGTGTTGTTACTGTCTCGTGGTTCTGACAGTCACTCTCTGTGCAAACCATATGGGTATAGTTGCAAAAAATATTTCTTCAGTCGTTGATTGTGGCAAAGCACTTCTGTTATCCTGAAGTTGCTATGTGCCTGCTTATCATATACGAAATAGTTTTGTATGCCAATTGAGGACAGGCACTGAATCCCTTAATCTTGTTTTAATGTCATATTTTCACTAACTGTTCGTTGTAGTTGTTAATTGCCTATCTATATGCAGTGCTATTTGCAAATTAAGTACTTTTTCTGTTTTGTTTGCAAACTTTGCAGATCTTCCTTTGTTCAAGGAAGATCATATGTTTCTTTACTCATTTACACTCTCTTTCATAAAATGTATCTGCTCAACAGGGTAACTAATCCATTGGTTTGTAGTGTTTAATAGTTTCCTGTACCCATTCATGAATACAAGAATGCCTTCTAATAACCCTCTTCAACGTATTTTCTAAAATCAGTGAGTCTTTTAAATCATCTCTACAGTTAACCACTCACTGGAGCCATTTATTGCTAAAGGCAGCATAGCAGATCACAGCTCATCCTGCACACCATCTAACCAAAGCATCAATTAGATACACTTTTAAAAATCCTGTTATGACAATAAGACTTGAATTCCATAGTGGTTCTAATGTATTTCCAGCATAACAGTACAGGTGAGGATCTAATGTGACCTGCCTGTTTGTATCCTGGCTATGAAAACCTCTTTTCTGATGGGAATTTCAAGGGCTGATAGGGTTTTGTTACGGGGCATGGGTGGTTTGTTTGTAAAAATTGAATTTTTTTGTATATAAAGGACTGGACCCCCCCCCCCCAATTTTTTCTAATTTTGTTGTTGTTGTTAAAAACCAAACCATTCCTCTTTGAAAAGCATTTTTTAAAAATATTTAAAGAGGTTATCTTTATTTTTGTACCATGTTGGTTGTCAGTGTGCCTAGAATCCTTCATTTGGGCCATGTGGTATCAATCTCCTTTACCATATAATGTGCTGCATTAGTTACCTAGCTGTAATGTGGCTAATTTTTACTCTTCATGAGTGGTGCCTCAGTTAATGCTATCCATTAAGAAATCCATTAAAGCTTGTGTTTAGTGATTGCTACACATAGGACCAGAAGAGAGTACCTTGATCAGTAGTCCACATTGCTTTTTATAAATTCCTTGAACTCCTATTAAAGCTGCTATTTTAAGACCTTGGTACAAGACAGTCTTGACAGTCTTGTTTATTAAAAAAAAGGACTGATAAAGCAGGTGCCAGCCCAGTAACTATTCAGGAGTTTCTTTTGGCACAAGCAACATTAAAACCTTTTGAATGTTTCGTGTGACTATTGATCTCCTAAGGCTGTTTCAGCTTTTCACACTCTCCGTTCATCCTCAGGGTGCTGTTAGGTAGGGTTCCAGTGGGGTTTTGTCCTCTGAGGAAGCCCATCTAGATATCACACATGACTAATCTACTTTAACCTATGTGTTATCAGGAAGTAGTTCTGCCCAGGGCTGCTTGCACTAGTCCAGCATTTCTGTTCTCTTTTAATTGCAGGTGCTGCTAGGCTTTCCTTCCAACTTTCTTCATAACAAAATCTGAATTCCAGTTCACATGCCTCCTCCTGTGAGGAATGTGGGGCCTCTTCTATAAATAATTTCAAAAGCTTTTATTCATACCACGTCTATTCTGTTTCATGACTCCAGCTAGTTTAAATGATGCAACCTATTCTGGCCAGCGAGGTAACTTTTAAGGCCTGTTAAGCTAACAGGGAGTCTGGATTCTGAACTGCTTTAATATTAGAGATAAAAGTCAAGGAAAAATGAAAATGAACTTTTATCTAGAACTTGAATCAAACCAGTGCCGTCTAATTGTTAGGGCTGCAGCCAGGATTTTAAAGGAAAGTTTTGAAATTTTTTATTCCATCTTGACAAAATAGTCAGAACTAAAAAAGAAAACTAGAAATGTCTGTGTTTATGCTGGGTGAAAAGTCATCTCTGGCCTTATCTTCTTCCTTTTTCAGTCTCAAGATGTTATTAACATAATATAACGTGTTTACAAAGGAAAAGATCAGACTAATCTGTTGTGCTAGAAATAAAGAAGAGTCCATACTTGTGCTGTGTTGAAGTTTTAGGTACAAACTGTCTAAAATCAAACCTATAATGCAAGTAAGAACAAAACCACAAACTGTTTCAGTTAAGCCTCTGAAATCCAAAGTAGTTTAAAACTAAGAACATATTCAGCAGTTGTTAACCCAAAGGGATGGCTAAGCTGTATTTTTTTACGATCTTCACAGAACAATAATAGTATATTGGTTTCTATGACTTAGAAGTTACTGAAGTTTTACGGAGTTGAGTCAGTAAAACAAGAAATGTTAATTAATAAAAATCTAGCAATAAACCTCATGAAGTATATCACTGAGGGTAAAAGGAATATTTGGAAATAGTATCTTCCTTGAATGGAGGAAGAATTGGAGAGAGAAAAAGAGACATTCTTAGATTTAAAAAGTAGCCTGGATTAGGAGCACTTAGGAAGAAATCTTACGTGATACAAACTGTAGATTTAATGGAGGCTTCTTACACTGTCTCTGTGGATGTCCAAGCCAGTAGGAAGAACGGAGCTTCTTAAGTAGGGACTGTTTGACATACGTCTGTCAGTCAGGATACTATTGAAAAATTCATCACACATTCCTATCTGAAATAATTTGATTAATTTAAAATGATTTAATGCTAACTCTGCAGCTAAACGCCACTGTTAACTTTAAAAAAATCAGGTGGGGAGAGTAATTGGTTAATCCCTGTGCAATGACTAATTTTGGGTATCTAACTACAACATTAGGGCATGTAAAACCCACATCTGTGCTGTCAAATTGTCCTTCTGTTATGTAGTAAAATAACTTACTTTCCAGAGGATCAGCTTGGTTTCCCAAATGAAGGATTTGTGTCTGGAGTTTTGCTTTTGTTATTTTAGAATGCCCAAAAATGTGTGATTTCACTTTCCTTAATAATATCCCAGGATACAGCTGCTGGTTTTTGTGTCTTCCTTGGCTTTTGGTATAACACTTCCTTTCTCTGAGGGGTAGGAGGTAAACAGGGAGAAGAAACAAAAAAGGAGGGCATTTCTTTCCCTTTTCTTGATTTTTGTTTGGGCAGTGTCAGCAAGAGTGGTGTAGTTATCTAAGTAATTAATTCTACATAATGTGTTTCTCTGATTGTAAATTGAACCTAAGAATATCACGGCTTATCATGCATACTGCATAGCAACCTGTAATCATTAAGCCTATGCAGTTGTCCTTATATCGTTATATTACTTTATACTGTATATATTTTTTCTGTTCTGAATCAAATGTGTCATCAGTTGGCTTGATCTGTGAGTTATATGTGAAAATGTGGAATTTAGAAGAAGAGCTTTTTGGGTATGGAAGGTAAAAAGCATAGGGAAATAAATACCGGGTTTGCACTTCCCTTGGCAATTTCAGCATACCAATTCACAGATACGCATATTTGATGTGGAATTTTGTTTCATGATTTTTGTTTCCAGTTAATGTTTTATTTATGATGTTAGCTGTCCTTCTCTTGAACTGTATTAACTGGATTTCTTACATTTCACAGAAATTGTACTGCTGGTTTTTTTACACACATACGTTGGCAGGTCTGAGAAAAATCATCTCTGATAGCTTCACATACTAGCTTTCACAGCTTCAGCTGTTTCCACTTGAACTTTCATTTTGCTTCTCTATCTTGATTTTTTTTCAGTGATTTTTCAGTGTCTTTGTTGTATCTTATTCTAAATTTTCTTCTGTTATTTATCTTTTTATAATGTCTGATTGCTTGTYGGTTTTGGATCTCTCTTTATTTTCTCACTTTTTTCCCCCCATACCTTCCTCCTCACAACAGAATTTCTGTTGCCTTATATGAAAGAAAAACCTTTATTTTTCATGGAGGCTTTCTTTTGTGGTTATTTCTATTTATTTTGTAAAAGGGAGTTTATGTAAAATAATTTGCTAGGTGAAGTAACCGTCAGTTCTAGATTAGCATAGACACTTTTTGGGTTTTGGTGATTAGAAGTGGTCTTTACCAAAAGGCTGTGTGTAAGTGTGAAAGAGAGGTAGGAGAAGTAACACCCCTTGACACTGTACACCCATCAGCTGGGTTTGTTGGCTTAAAGGGGTGAGGAGGGAGATATCCAATGCTCTTTTCTCTCTGTTTCTTTAGGAAATTGATTGAGTTCCAGGATGATAAAGATTAGCTTTCAGAATAGTAATACACTTACACATAAATTTAGCAAGAATTTGGGAGTTCAATATCTCATGCAGTTATCTTACAAATTAAAGAAAATTTCCTTGTGCTACTGAAGTAAAAAAGTAGTTCAGTTTCCCATTTCTGGAAGATCTGTCAATATAGAACTATAGTGTCAAAACATTTGTAGTTATTGAAATTACTACTAAACTATTTTAAAATCATTTTATTGAATTGCCTTTTTTCCTAGTTTTTAGTGTCTTACACATAGCTACGACATAACTACAACAAAGGGGCAAGACAACAACATGTAGTACAGTTTTAAATGCTTTCCAAAACAGTTTTGACACTACTTCTGCAGATTTACTGCGTGTGCAGAAGGCACTGTTTGATAGAAAGCACTGATGATTATGTATTGTGTCTGTATCACATGGGCTGAGAAAAACTTGGTGCCTCATTTTTTCATGTAAAGTCCCATACCTCAGCTCTACCATCCTTGGGAAAAGAGAATAGAGATCAACTATAGATGAACCATTTCCCTTCATCTACCTAGAAATTTCACCTTTTTCTGCCAATTACCAGAGGTCCACAGGAGTACTGTATATTCTCTTGGCAATCTATCAACCTCTTCTTCAGAAGGATAAAACAAAAAATAACATCCAATTTTTCTTTCTGATACTAGCCCATTATTCTGTCTTTGGTCTCCAGGTCAATACACCATTATTTCTGCAGTGCTGAAGGATATAACATTGGCAATGGACTAAGCACAGGCAATGCCGGAAGACAGAAATATTTTCCTGCCTGATTATTTATATCTAAATAATGATGTCAATTTGAAGCTGGTTGGATTTTGATAATGGAAGAATTTGTTCTGACAGGGAGGAATTGTAGAGGGCAGAGTGCAGAGGGAGAAGTCAGAAAGTATACGAGAAATGCAATTATTACAAGTTCCATAACTAATTGTCACTCCGTCACCATGGGACTGAAAAGGGTCCCCAAGGGATGTGACAAAAGATGTGTAGAGCTGTGCTGAATGTGCATCTGCAAAACTGAATCATTCAGATGAATTCAAATATGTGGTCAATTTGATTATGGGAGATGGGGGACGCTGAGATTCAGGACAACTCTCCGCTGCTAAGGATGCATCTCCTCATGATGGTGAAGCATACACATTTTGCATCACTGTGCTCATACTGGTTTCCAGGGAATTCATTATAGTGACTTGCTGCCACACTAAGCAGTAACTACTCTGCTGTAATGACTTCCAGCAATGCTGGTGGAACTTTCCCACCTCATCTTATTTAATTATTTATTTCAATTTTAACTTGCTCTGACAGTCTCTTGAGATACACAACTCATTTTCATGAGGGCTCCCGGGAGACAGCAATAACACAAGTCTACTCTGCAGTTGCATACATCATTATAACAAAAACCATAAAGCAGGACACTTAATCTGAAGCTGCAGACGAGCACTGAGCAGTCAGCATCTCAGTATGTTAGCTTAAGGCAACAATTTAAGCGATTTCAGAAAGTTCAGTCCTTTTTTTTAGTCACTCACAGTTCAAGTTTGTCTATTCTTTGCTTTACTGTCTTTTCTGTGTTAACTGTTCAAGGTCTTTCCATCTGTACTTCCCCCTATAGACAAGCTTTGCTGTCTTCATGGCAGAGTTGAGGTTTCTCTTGCGGGGGTGGGGCAGGTTTTTAATGAATGTTTATGCTAGACCTTTAGTAGGAGGGTGCTGAGTAAGTAAGAATGAGGGCCTTTGTACTGAGCATTAATTAGGCTTTGGTTTTAAAAGATGTTTACCAGAATGAAAACACTTCAAAGAATCTTCACTAAAAATCCTTCCTCTTTTAGTTGTTGAATTTGTCGTAGTGGAAATGATTTTCCAGCTTCACACACAATTCAGGAACAGTTGAGGCCTGAATTTCTAAGCATGATTATAACAGCAAGTAGATACTGTTGTAATCTTTCTTTTTATTATTAGTATTATTATTTTAGACAATATTTGTTCAGAATAAAGAATTTTAAAATAATTTTTGGGGCAGGTGTTTAACAGTTAATCTCTGAATTGAGTTAAATAACATAGTGGTTTTGGCAAAATGTAAATTTAATGCCTCCTAGTTAATGTTAAAACTAAGAAGAACAGGTATTTTTGAGATGAAGAAGCCCTTCATAGTTTGCCGCTTTCTTCTCTTACTTGTTCTAAGTCATATATGAGCCAGACTGTAAAATAACACAGTTTACAGGTTCCATCTTGGTATTTTTTTTATTTTTTTCTATGGATGACTTCTGAGAGGGGGGAGGAACAAAGTTCTGTATAGGAAATCTTGATTTGTTGGTATCTTCTGCACTCATTTATATTTACTCTTTTATAAGGGAAGAATTTTCCACCACCACCATCCCCACAGTTTTTATGAATGAAAGTTCAGTAGTAATGATTTCAAATATATTTTAAATGTGCCATTCTGAAAAATCTCAATGCACTTTATATACCATTTTTAACTTATTATGCACTCCTTATAGTCTTATGAACTGCTCCCAGGCATTTCCCAAGATGGAAACAAAGGGAAGAAAAATAATACTTGAATGGATAAAACTGCAGCCTTATCATTTTGTGAGGTACTGCTTAATTTTAATGTACATCTGAAGTATAACAATGACTAATCTATTTAAATAGCTCATCTGTAAATATAGAAATCTTTAGGAGGAAATTGCATGCCTCAAGGCAAAAACTGATTTCTAGCAAGAAGCAGGAAAGAATGCAGAAAGGCAAGGAAACCAAGGAAGAAGAGTATATAGTTAGAAACAAATGTGAGACTCAGAATGTCTGGATTCTGTCCTTGTATAACTTAGACTTCATACAACATTTAGCTGTGAAAAATTCCTATTAAATCACATTTGTACTTAAAGAAGGTAATAATACATCATGTTGTATGAATCTGTTCTAAGATGGGATGTGAGGCTTTTAAGAGACCAGTGACTTGGTCTTTGAAGGGGCTGAGGGGAGATTACATTGATATGGAAATAAGAAGCAGGGTAATACTAAATGTCTAACAATTTCTTTCCTCAGTGGAAAATACCATACAGAGTTTCTTTTTGAACTCCTGCCCAGCTGCAGGAGACTGGAGTTCTTCCTTTCCTTCAGCATAACCCACTGTCCTGAACTGAGTAATAGCAATGGATAATATGTCCTTTCTGAGTATTTCTAATGTACAGCAGTCTTGAAGTATTCTTCCATTATTCTGATGAGCAACTGTACTTAGATGAATACAGAAGAAAGTATGGTTGGGCTTCCACTATTATTATGGATTTGAAAGAAGCATAGGGGAAAAAAATCTGCAGCCAAAAGGCAGTTGATGAGCTTCCTTCCACTGCAGTATTTTTCCATCTGATTTCTAATTTCTTGTTTGGTTCTTCTTAAGAGATTTTGAATTTGTTCTGTTGGGTTCCCACGAAACTTAGAAACAAAATTAGTTTCATTGTGTTTCTGTTTACGTAACTTGTAATGGCTTTATGATATTCAAACAAAGCCAATATTGGAAGGCAGTTCTAATTTTTTTAGATTTAGTTGCATGTTTTGAGACTGCTGATTGACTGATCTTTGATATCTTCAGATAACTGAACAAACAGTTACCTCAGGGTAACTATTTCTCTGAGGTTGAAAAGTTATTTTATTTCTTTCAAGGTACTTTGCTTTAGGCGCTACATCAACTTCCATGCACATTTTCACATTTTACTATTGTAGTATAAAAGGTTACATTTTCCTTTTTGAAGCAGAGAAAATATTAGATGCTTTTATTAAAATAATACTGATTATCTAAACAACAGTACCTGAACTTTCTGTCAGTATGAAAGAATTTTGTGAGGTTCCAGTATAATATTGGTTGGAATTTGTGTAAAGCACAGTGGGTAAAAGTGCACATTTTGACTGAAAGTTCCTGTCAGTATGCTCTAATATTGACTCAGAATCCTCAAAGCCCATTTTGGAGGCTTTCTTTCGAAACCCATCATAGCCTTGGTGTTTTTCACCATGTTGGATCTCTGTGCAGTGTACGGAAGATCAAGAACTCATGTGAAATTAATAACCAATCACTGTCTATCTAATGACACTGTAGCAGTGATTTTATTGTACTGCCAGATGAGTCCAGTGATTTTCAGGTAAAGGTCAAAGGATCTGTCCTGAATCATCTAGTTTTTAATAATGTGTATGTTTTCATAGCTTGGAAGAGCCATGCTAATTCTTAAGGTATTTTAATAAAAACAAGCTGAAAACACTTTTACAGGAAGGATTGAAAAGGAATTTGTTACAATGAGAGTCTTTGAGAGACTGGTTAGTACAGCTGTGAGTGTAATCTAAGGTCAGAAACCTGAAAATTGCTGGTTTTAGTGATGAGTAAGTGGCTTTCTTTTCTTTCCCTATTAGATAGAAAATGGTCGGCTGTGGAACTCTATTGTGAAGACCTCAGAAGAAATACCAATTTTTCCAGTCAGCTTTTCATAATGTAAATACAATTTGAGCTTTCCCAAATGGGCAGCTAAATCATGAACAAGCAGAAAAACCCATTTTGGACTGTATTTCTGAACCAGGCTTCACCTTCTGTCTCGGGAACTTATTAAAGGATTACAGCTGAAAAAAACAAGAGAAAGAAAACCTTGAACAGGAAGCTTATCCTACAATGAGAATTATAAGTACATCTTGTATCTGCCCAGTCCTAGTTTGTCTCTGTTTTGTGCAGAGGTGTTATGGAGCTGCTCACCATGGCTCCATCAAGGTGACTAGAAATCAAACCAAACACGTAGAAGGCGAAACAGAAGTACATCATCGTCCCAAGCGTGGATGGGTGTGGAATCAGTTCTTCGTTTTAGAAGAACACATGGGACCAGATCCTCAGTATGTAGGAAAGGTAAGGTCGTTGTCTTCTTTCTGGTTTTGGTTTTGGTTTTCCCATCCCCTGAAATGTGGCATTGATGGAGGAAAACCAGGTATCTCCTTAGGTGGCACCTCCTTTTTTAAAGGAGGACACCTCTTGGATTGCTACATATGTGCACAGTGAACTTGCCAGTTGCCTATGTATAGTTTCTGTGTTTATTATAAAGAAAAAAGAGAAATAGGATGAAGATACTAAAATATGATAAAACAGCATTTCTTCTGAGCTCGGCTAAACACGGAGTGAGTGCAGCTGATCCTCTTACATCAGATTCTGTAGAACCCCAAATGCATGGGGCTTAAATATGTCACTGCTAAAGACTTTTCCAGACTATTTCAGAATAAGATTCAGTTCTACTTCAGGGAATATTACAAATACAGTCTAGGCTCCATAGGGTATTCATTCCACTCTGAGGGTAGGGTGGAAAAGGACTCCTCCAAAGGGAAATCCTCTGTAACTTTCTTCATAAAAAGAGGCAGGAGATRTGTTACTTGTTACAGTTTCTCAGAAGCCTGTGAGAACAAGAAGCCCTGCATTTATGTTTTGACATATATAGTGAGTTTCAGGCATAAAGTTCATGCTGATGCAGTTGTAGGCTGGCCAACTGAAGTTTGGTCTATCATGTGTAATGTTGTCTGTATAGCTTGGGTTTTAAATTTGCATTAAAATAACACAAAACTGTATATATAGCTTTATTGCAAGATTTATGACAGATGGAGCTTTTCTCCCCCTGAATGTTGTCTTTCATTATTATGATAGAATTTTTTATTACGTAATCTAGATGATTCTTAATTTCCTTAATGAAAATGGAGAAAGACATTGAATATGAGGGGTGAAGAAAGACGGTTAATGGGGATGAGGGCATGGAAAAGGAATTACTTCATTTTAGTTTGCCTTCGAGTTGGAAATTCTGAAAATTATATCTTAGAGTATGAAAAATATCCAAGGAAACCAGTACCTTCTGAAATGACAGATGTCTGGTAGCAAGGGCTTTCAAATTTGAACAGTATCACCTGAACTAAAAATAGCAAGTGGAGCATCTGTATTTAAGATACTGTTAACACCAAGACCCCAAAAAAGATTATTTAGTTATGCCAACCTTAGYAAAATACCAAGTATTTCAGCATACTGAAAATTGTTGAGATTTGTGCAGGAAATGCAAACTGGGGAAGGACCTTTCTAAATGGAGATAGTGGGTTGCATTGAAAGAGAAGCTTTTAAAATGGGTAAGGGGATGAAGAGATATGCTTCCAGACCCATCTTAGACTGATTAACATTTGCATGAATGATTTTGGAATAAAAGGAACATTTTACAAACATGTTGCTCATGCAAAGCTATGCAGGAGAATCAAAACATTGTCTGGAAAGAGCTAGATAGCATGAATAAGATTTGGATATGGAGATACAGAGTAAACCTCAGGACCACAATGTGATAAGGCTCTTACAGAACAATATCATGAATTTCTGTTATACACTACTGGTTTGTCAGGTGTAAGTAACAGAGGAAGAGAAAGATCAGGTCACCACGTCAATTATTGCCTCTACTGTCGTACCTTAAAGAAGGTAAATATGATACTAAGCTGCAAAAGCTGAGATAATCGAAACAGAGGTATTGGTGGTATTGAAGCCCTTGTGAAAAATAACGTTAACCTGTTTACTGCTGTGATTGCTTTTGGCCAAGAAAAATAATTTRCATATCAAGCTATACAGAGAAAATCGAATGCCATGGTTGGAGTGGTGGTGGAGAATAAAATATGTTTGTTTAATTACTCCCACAAATAATAGTGGAGAGCACGTATTATTCTATAAATACACTTCAGAAGAAACCACAAGGGAAAGAGAAGATCTATTTAAGTTGATTCAGCTTTTACTTGAACAAATGAGGGTTTGCTTTCCATGACTTAATTTAGAATGGAAATAAGAAAATAAGTGAGATTCTGAAAGAGTCTACTAATAGGAAGAGTGGAAACAAAAATCTGAAGGGGTTGCAAAGTAAAGCGTGCTTGTCTTTATGAAAGCATTTATAGACATGATTGCACGCAAGAACAGAGGCCTGGATTCAGTGAGCTAAAGGATGGTCCCTTTCAATTTTATGTTCCTATGATAGCATTATATATTTTCTTTCATCCTCTGACCGCTCTATTAATGCTACATTTATGGAGATCAATGAATAGGATTTCTTTTAATCCTTTGTGGACAGAATGTGACTACATGCCTTGTTTGAGGAAATTTCTTCCTCTGTACTTACCAATTTTTATCCGCTTTTCCTCAAAGAATTCCCTGTGGCGTTCATCATTTTCTACTCTGAGTACTTCACAACATTAGTAAGCTCATCTTTGCAGAAGCTTTGTGGGACTTAGAAGCATCTGTACTCTATTTTCCCTTTGTTGTGATGGTTCTGATGACCTGATATACTGCAAAGATCAATCATATTAGCTCAGACATACATTTTTAGTTCAGAAAAAAGGAAAGCCTGGCTGAGACTGACATAATATTAGTAATTAGGAAAATTTTAGTAGTGGTCATTGTGCATGAGTTCCTTTTCATTTTGAAGAACAGATGTTTTACTGATGTTGTGTTTAATTGTACACACCTCATCAAGGTCTCATTCTGCGTGCCTTTAATTTGACAAGAGGTTTTCATGCAGAGCCCCTCAGTTTACGAAGGAAGGCTATGTGAGCAGTACCCTTTAATTCCAGGCTTCTGTTCGGTGGCAGCACGCTATCAATTCTGTCAATTATTAATTCTGTAGACTACTCTGCTTCACTGGTGAGAGTTTTGCCATTTGATATCTGTCCTTTCACATTTTTCACACCCAATTTGGGAGTAACATCACAGAAAGCAGAGTCATTATGTACAATGCTGTTATAATGATTACAGTCATTGTCATGGAAATGCACACTGAGGACAAGAATAGGGTAGGCATGCAATGAAACTGGTAAGGTTTCTCATTCTTATCGTGAAATGACTGTCAAGAGGATGGATTAATTTACTGCCATCATCTGTTATACAGAAAGTGTTAGGACAACAAGTCATCATTATGTTTTAATATCAAGCATATCCCCATTCCTCAGTCATTATTTCTTTTCTCTAAAAAAATGTCATTTGGAGACTGGAAATCTGTATAAAATTATTCCATATTAGCCATACTCAGAAGGTTTTTATAGGAACATGGCAAAACACAGGTCCTGGAAAAATGAGGTTGTGGTAGAAATGAGAAATTCTCCTTTTGTAGATGTTAAGTATTTTCTGTGGTTCTGGGATTATTGGGCTGGTTCCCTGCTGTTGCACTTGGGGTAAGTCTTCAATGTTTCAGGGTATGTTTTCCTGAACAAACAACTCCAAAAATAGTTTTGTATTAAAAAAGGTATCTTTACAGAATTTAAAACCACAGTGACTTCTTTTTCTAAAATGATGAATTATTTGGGGAGGGTTTCTTGAAAACTTCGCAATGATCTAACAATGTTAGTTCTGACAGACTGCTCATCTGTGGGTCGAGTATGTGTGTGTGTGCGTGCAGTGGAGAAACTGTGGAAGTTTGATTAAGTGCAAACAAATATCCTTGTCTCAAATAAGCAGCTTGAATCCGCAGAACTGAGCTTTCAGCTACGTAAGACTTCTTGTCTTTTGCATCTCTCTGATGAAAACTATTCTAATGAATACATAGCTGTGAGCACTGAAAGGGGCAGGGCTAGTAAATGCACCATGGCCTGGTGAAGAGTATACCTCTTAATCCACTTCAGATGTCCTCTGAAGGGTAAATAGGAATGGCTTTTCAGGTGTTCAGCTCTGTGTTGTTTTTCAACTGCATTTTTCTTCCCAAATTTTGGGGGTAAGGGGAGTGACACTTTACTTAGTTCTTACATTTTTACCTGTAATCCAAAAACACTTTAAGATTTCTGTTGATGGGGGAGATAAGGAAGTGTGGAASAGTTGGAAATGAGTGTGAATACAGGAAAGGGAAGAGGAAGGTAACAGCTTTTAAAATGTCCTGAAATGACTGTACTGAAAGTTAGATTAGGAAAGAAATCCCAGGTGTTACATTGGATTTTCAAGGTAGTGATTCTATTAATTTTTTACTTTACTCTTGAAAACAGAAATACAGCATAACAGACTTGTCATTCAAAATTCTTTTTCAAAGTAATACGGTGACATGTCATTGCAATAAATTAGTTCTAATACAGGAGAGTGAATCTAATCTTCCCTGATCATATCAAGACCATTTCACATCTCAGATTTAATGACAGTAAGGGGAAAATATGTATACTTTAGAATAAGTGCTAAGGAAGAAACAAAAATGGAGTTTTACAATTAAAATGCTTTTATTCAATGTTAGAGGTTTACATAAAATAAAGCATATCAGATGTTTCAGCATTTTAAACATAAGCAAACAGTTCCAAAATTTATTCTGATAAAAAAGTGCTTTTCTTTTATGATAAAATGAAAAGGAAAGTGTAGATGTTATAGTCGAAAGATTTTGCACGTGGCTTGTTAGCCATTTTCATGCCTTTGTAAAAAGGCGTGCAAGTGGCATAATCAGCATCTAGAAGAATGTGCATCTCATTTTCTACCTTTTAGATTGCTAGTTTCACAAATAATGTATTTAGATGAAATAATTTTCCTCTATAGCTAGAGAAAACATGGTAGCAATAACAATCTAAATATGCAAGCACAGATTTTTCTGTTCTTTTATGGACTTTGGTTGCTTCTTTAAAATTTTATACTAGAATAGACTGATGTAGAAAATAAAATAAAAAGAAAAGGAGAGGGATTTTGGCTCAGCAAGCTTTAAAATCACGTATTTATTTCATGTGTCTAGTGTGAAAGACATTAACTTTTTAATTCTTCCAGGGCTCTTRGAAAGGGGGAAGACCAACATTGAATGAATACACTTAATATTTGAGCAAAGATTTTAGCTTCACAATTTTTAATTCAATTTAACAGTAAGATGTCTCCAATTTCTTCCAAAGGACCTCTCAGCAAATCCATGAAAGATTGAGATAATAGATTTTTGCACTGAAAAAGTAGAGGTTTGTATTTTTAATAGATCGCTTTTAATTAAAAAAAATCTTCCCCGTTACAGTTTCTCCATAGGTCACTAACCTCAGATTTTATAGTACTTTCTATTTATTTCAGTCTTTATGGTTTTCTGCTCTCTGATTACTCAAAATCATCATCTTCCCTGTTACAGCATTTTCATTGCATTAGGTCACTAACCTCAGATTTTACAGTACTTTTTATCTATTTTGATCTTTATGCTTTTCTACTTTTTGATTACTCAGGTCCTAATTCTTGTCACCCTTACTGTTGCTAAATAACGTTTTGATTCAGAGCCATTGAAGTTGATGGAAAGCCGACACTGATCATATAGGAAGTGCCTATTTCTTTATTCTTCTAGCTGTCTCCCACTGTTGCTCAGGGAGCAGCCTTACCAAGAAACAGAGGAAATGTGCCCTCTCCATCTTAACTGCTGTCACCAAATCTGAGGTCAGTATGGCGCAACATTATATGGTCCTATATCATGTTAGCCATCTCGTTTTCTACTTTATTTTTACAAAAAGCTAATTCAAGACTGTTGTGAACCCAAAAGCTTTTCAAAATAAAAATGCACACGTGTACTTGCTTTTTTCTGAGTTCTGTTGGCACAGACAGCCCCCTTTGCTGCCTCCATGCTGATAGTAACCCTACCTTTATTCAACAACTGTTACTTGTATTCTTTTTGAGAGATTGAGGGCACATTACTCAAATTCTACAAGTCATAGAACGCTGTGGACCTTTAGGCTTTATTTATTATTTTAAAAGTGAAATCTCCAAACGTTCAGAGGTTATTTGGGGGAAAAATCAAACTCAAGGGATGAGAGTGCTTTCATCAGCCTGATCAATCTAACTTTCTTCCAGCGTGTTCAGCCATATCTGAGGTTTCCTGAAGCATAGTACTTGCATTGCAGTCCTTTGACAGAAAATGGCTATATACAGACTGACAAGGACATTTTGACTTGACAGACCAACCAAACAAACAGAAAAGCATCAACACATTGAAGTTCATTCCTAGTCCAAAGACATGGGATAAAGTGTGTACCTGGTTTAGCTTCATTTAAGTCAATGTGAAATTGTACCGAGAAGAAACTTGGTCTTTTACGTCAAAACAGCAACATCGAATCTAATATGTCAGAGTAATAACTGTTTTTGCGAGGAAGCTTTATATAGTCTGTCTGTTCTATATTGCAAAACATCAGTTTGCGATGTGGAGACTGTTATTTCAATTAATGGTTCAAAATAATTTTGTCAAGGTGATCTAATCTTCCCCAAGATTCTTGTGGACTGAAAAAGTCTGTACAAAACTTGACCTCTTTTTTTTTTTATTCWTTACTTCTTACCCTTTCATGATTTTGACACACCAGCAGCTGACGTTCTGTGGCTTTTACATGTTCTTTACACTGAATGACTGTACTGATGAAACCAACGTCTTTCAGGTGGAACTGCCATTTCTCACTTAAATGTTTTAGCAGTAATCTTTTGTGGGAAAAGCCAGCCTTGTTCCTGCCTAAGCTATTTAAATTTTTCATTTATTAAATGGTATTGCCTTTAAAAACTAGGGCAGAAGCTGGACGTTGCTGAAGTTGTCTGTTGTTTTTAGGGTGGGTGCTTCTTCTGTATGCTAGTAGTTTTTTTGTTGTTGACCAACCGCAAACTACACTTCTGCAATAACAAACAGGATTTTTTTTGACTAGAAGGTCAGTGAAGTCAATAAGAAAAGCTATGCCACTGGCAAAATTAAAATCACCTAGCTTAGTGGTGGTGAGGAATATGATGCTTATATTTTAAATATCTACACTTTTCTGTTAATTAAATGACTGGAAAGGTTCAAGGGAAGAGAACTGAGAGAATCTCACTGATTTGTCATGTCTGTGTAAAATGACCATGCTAATCTTTATCACTAATAATACTGGTTCTTGATACAGAGCCTCAGTGATGTTAATTACTGTGTTGACATCCTGTAACATTTCAAGAATTTCTACAGTTACCAAGTGCTTTCTTTGCATTAGGTTTTTTAAATGTCAAAAATTAGGAAATACCTGCAGTGTGGACAGTCTTAATATTGTGGCACACACAGACTTTGTGCATGTCAAAAATCATAGAGGGATACAGGTGTGGGATAGTATGAGTTTAAATTCACCTTATGAAGAAATTAATCCATTACAGCTGCAGTGTATCCTAGAGATTTTTGACAGACCTTTTTGCTTTTAAAATGAGGTAACAGTGTTACATGCAGTCAAAGGAAGATGAGCTCCTTTGGGTTAGAAGATGAAGTAATTGAGTTTGTGTCTGAAGTGAATACTAGATAGATATTTTAAATTGTGCTTCTGTACAATATTTAGGTTAATTTGCAATGTGTACTATGTAAAGTATCTAGTACTTGTTTGTATTAAAGAATAAATGAATAATGTCTGAAAGCAGGAAGTACCACGATTACTCAAAACGTGTAGTGTGGTCACTGGTGAACTTCAGTGAACGCTTCCCCTGCTGTTGTTGGGTTTCCCTTGCAAATTTTCTGGTCTTTAGTAATATGTCGTTTCCTTCAGTCAGAACACTTACAATGAGGTTAGGTTATAATAGATTTCTCTCCTTCATCTAGCCTTTTATTTTCACATTGCTTATAGGTAATGATGATCCCCTGTGACCCTCAAACTTCTGTCAGATTTGGTATTGTCCAAGGGTCCAAAAGCCACGGGCCCCAGGGGCACCAACATGGGCAGGGGTGCACAAACACACGTGTGTATTGATACACACACAGAGGCTTAATTGCATGAGGCATTGCTTCTAATACAGTTCACGTTTCCTTAGAGAAATGTAGTTTGGTGTCAAACTCAGAATTAATTTATTGATTCCCCCAGCTGAGTGACTGCTATGAGGTTTTTGGAAGCCAGACATTTTATTGGTTTATTACTACTTTTCCTGGCTGCCATAGAGACCTTTACAAAACATACCAAGTTGTGGCCCTTTCATGGAGCTGTTTTGAAGTGAGAGCAGCTTCTCTCACTGAGGGGCTCCTTCCAGTTCATGGAACATTAATGACTAAGGACTTATTCTCTATGTAGTCTTAAATGGAATTTGACTAAGTATTATAGTATGTCCTCATCTCCCTACTATGAATCACGTTGTGTACAGCAGGAAGATAATTGCATCAGGGTGCAGGTGCCCAGGTGGTGGCAGTAGCGGGGGGCTGCAGGGGCGGCCCCCGTGAGGAGCGGCCGGGGCTGCCCCACACCGGACACAGGGGCCGGTTCCAGCCGGCCCCAACGGCCCCACCGCARGGCACAGCTGAGCCCCTCAGCCACGGGCGGGCGCCTCGGGGAAAGCCTGGGGAAGAAAGGGCAAAACGCTGCCCGGCAGCCAGGGCGGAGGGAAACAGTGTGAGGAACAGCCCTGCGAGCCCCGAGGGGAGAGCAGGGGGAGGGGAGGAGGTGCTCCAGGCGCCCCGGCAGAGATGGCCCTGCGGCCCCGGGGGGGACCCCGGCGGGGCAGGGAAAAGCGTGAGGAGGAAGGAGCGGCAGAGAGGAGCTGTTATGGACTGACCGCAGCCCCCCATTCCCCATCCCTCTGTGCCCCTCAGGGGGAAGAGGTAGAGGAGTCAGGAGTGAAAGGGTGAAGGTGAGCCTGGGAAGGATGGTGTGGGGGGAAGGTGTTGTAGTTTTTTGTCTTTTTTTCTCACCATCCAACTCTATTTTAATTGGCAATAAATTAAATAAATTTTCCTCATGTCAAATCTGGTTTGCCTATTATGGTAATTGGTCAGTGATCTCCCTGTCTTTATCTCGACCCATGAACTTTTTTTCATCTTATTTTCTCCCACATCCTGTTGAGGAGGGGGAGTGAGAGAGCAGCTGGGTGGGCGTTCAGCAGCCAGCCAAGGTTGACCCACCACGAAGTTAGTGTGGTACAACTTGCCTTCTCTGTAATTGCATCTTTAACTTATGCCATACTATATGCATAGCTTCTGTCAATCATTATGTCAAAATTACGTAAAATGCTAAAATACTTAGTTTCTGTATTTTAAAAAAAAAAAAAAACAAAACACAAAAGAGGTGGTGCGTCAATTACATCCATAAGATGTGGCAGTGAGGAAATAAAGATAATTCTGCATCCTTTTATATTCATCTTGAACTTGGTAACTTCATTTTTAAGGATATTTACCACCTAATCTTAAATCAATAGGTGATGAAGCTGAAGATATGCTGACAAACTCAAGTGTGAATTAGCATGTCAATTACTTCTCAAGTACCTTCTCAACCTTATTTTAAGAGAGGTGCTCATTCATGTTCATTGCCTGTGTAACTTTGCACGCCCACATGCCTTGTTGTCTTTTTAAAGATGCTGCTGCATAATTTGGCTATTCAGTATATTTTATCAACTCATTCGAGATGTATTTATAAAAGGAAATGTTAGCTGGACTTTTACTTAGCTTGTTTACACAATGACAGGAACACTTCTKTTGAATGATTGAAACTCTGGATTAAATAATCCTATTTCCTGTATATCAAGCTACAAAGATTAAAAAAAAAGTGCAGGAAGTCAACATGATAATTAGGCAAATAGAATGTACATCACCACAGTTAGGTATTTTCGCCTTTTTTCTTCTAGAAGGATGTGACAGGTGAAGCCATGCAGAACATGCTTTAGCAGGAAGATAGCTTCTTTTTCTAAGGTGAAGATGGCTGTAAAAGAATAGGGATTTCAGGTCTAGCAGCTTATTAATTCATCTCAAAATGTCTGAAAAAAAGGTGAGTATGAGACTGCAATATTCCTAGACTCATAGTGGAGTTTGCAAAGGGTTATTTGCATGGTGTATTCTGTACAGCACTGAAGGTAGTGACTCATATTGGTTGATTTTGAATGCATTGCCTTCTCAGCAATTGCTTCTTTGCCTTATTAAGTACTTTGCCTACATGTCATCTTCCAGTTGTTGTATCAAAATTATGTGTAATGCTCAAATTGTATTTCTGTGTGTGCTAGAACACATGCACATTTTTTAATGACAACAAAAATTTGTCAGACAATAAGAAGTAAAGCAGGAGATCTAAGACTTGAATTTAAAATTTCTCTGTTGTTTCTAATCATATAGCACTTACACAGTCTATGAAACTAAAATCACAGTGGTGAATTCTGAGATTCATAGCCTTTGTAAATATTTAATTTCTAAAATACATAGGGTTTTTTTCTAATTGTAGTGGAAAACAGCAGCCTGTAAAAATATGAAAGCACTATTTCAGATTTTCTTCATATTTTTTTCTGCTTATCAGGATTAGCTCTGGTTGGTTCTTGACAAGCAGTTAGTTTTCATTTAAATAGTTATTCCGACAAGTTTTTCAGCTGCAACTTAAACAACATATTTTAAATAACAATGAAAAGAACACAAATGCCTTTGTTTGGAAAGAAAGTGCAGACACGATATCTGCATTCAGATTATGCTCAACGACTTAACAGCCAAGGACCTGAGCAGGGGTAAATCTGTATGTTGGGGGTTAGAACAGAATACCTTTAAAGTCATCTTTGTATTCCTGTGAGCTTGGGTCCATTTGCTAAAGAGTCTATTCCCTCCAGAATTTAGGTGAGGTTTTCTAAAATACAGGTTGCCTGTATGGAGCTGTTCAAGACAGGAGATAGGACTGTTGCAAAGATGTCTCTCTGCAGAAAGGTATTATTAAAGGACTTGGGGAATAAGCTCACCAGAAGAGCTTATTCTGTTACTCAAGAGTAGTAATGTAGCTGTCCTATATGTTGAACATTTGTATCAAATCTTCATTTTTCCTCTTAAAATAGTTTGAAATTTTCCATTAAAATAATTTGAAATTTTCCATTGGGTTACAAACAAACAAAAATCCCAATCATCAGGGATAATAGTTTGTATTCACAAATTTACACTTGGGATTTACCCTGGGTTTAGGGTATAATTAATTGGTGGCATGGGGTATTGGTATGTCCTTGTCTGTTTTGTTGTCAGATACGCATAACCTTAATTGTTGCCAAAATGTACTTGTTTGTTTTGTTATCTTCCAGTGAATTAGCGTACTCGATGCTTTAGGTATCAGTATAAATAATACAGCTTTTCAAAGTCTCATATAAAAGATATACCAATAATTACAGTTCTACTGAAGAGACCTACTTGAGCCATTCTTGTGATAATGTGTTGATAATAGAAGAGGTGCTATCCACAAACAGAACCCTTCCTTTAAATTAGGAAAGCCTGTTTAGGAAGGGGTTTCTGTATATGTTTACAAAACAAATAGAAAATATAGTCTCTTTTGGAATGCATGGTCCATTTTTATTTTTTTAATAAATTTTTAATATGTTTGTATTGCTTTATTTATTTTACTACTTGATTATAGATTTTTATTGTTAAAGTCAATAGTATCCTGAAGAGGTATAATTTTGGACCTGGTAAAGTATTACAGAAGCAATGTTTGCACACCAATGATGTATGAATACTTTCTATCTGAAAGCCTTGAGTCAAATCATGACAACATAACCATTTCAACAAATCAAAAAGCATCTGTATGGATGTTTCAGATGTAATATTAAAACTACAAGAACATTGTTATTACCCTGCTGACTGGAATAACAATGTTGCTGATGATGTGTTGAGGGTGTTCAAATAGCTTCTAAGGCAGGAAAGATGCAGCAGTAATGGGGGACTTCACTTACTCCCTGGAAGGCAGGATAAATTTTACGTTGAGGTTGAACTCTAATATCACGAGGCTGTAGCCATAATAAATGACTGCTTYGTAAATTATCTAGTCATCAAATCTCCAAAAGAACTAAAGCTAAACTTGGTCTTAAGTAATGCTTAAAGCAAATGCAAAGCACCTGCCAGAAAGACATGAAGGGCTAAAGGCAGTTGGAATGACTAAATGGCACAATAGAGAGGGCAAATAAAGGCAGAGTCTTTTAAAAAGGGTTGTTGTTTCCAAATGAGAGAAATAGAAAGGACTGAGAAATCTTGCATGTTAATTGTAAAGCACAGTAACCCCATCAAAGAAAGTTTGAGGAAAAGCTTGCAATAAAAAAAATAATTTTTTTCTTTAGAAACATCAGGATGAGGAAGCCTACCAGAGACTGTTGTGCCAAAAGACAGTTGCGGTATAAAAGATGTAAAGAGAACAAAACAAGTGTCTTGCAGAAAAGCTGAAAGAATTTTTAAAAATCTCTTTACCATGGGAGACCTTGGGGAGCACGGCACAGTCATTTTATGAGGATTGCATCAAAGGAAGAGTCTCAAACTGAGGCACTGTGGAAGAGGCTATGGAACAAATCAACAAATGAACAGTAATTAATCACATGTACCTGGTGCAGTAATCCAAGAAGAAATACTTAACCCAGTAACTTTGGTATATTAATACTTATCTAAAACTACTTTGATATCTGACCAAAGTGTGCAGTAGTATCAATATAACAAACAAACAAACAAACCAAAAAAAAAACAATCCAAGCCATTTCAGCGAAGCCACCGAGGCGAAGGGCTCTGGAGCGGAGGATCGCGACGGGGGACCTTTCCTAAAGTGGCAAAACCCGCGAAGGCAAAAGCCCAGGGAGAGAGAGGGCGCCCCACCCCCCGAGCCAGAGGAGTGAGCTCCTGGCGAGCGGCAGCTCTGACTCAGCGTGGGCGAGGACAGGAGGGACGGCGGCCCAACCCCCTCACATACAAGAGCAGCCCCCAGCGAGCGCGAGCGAACAGGGCGAGCAAACAGGACGTGGCGCGGCAGAACAGTGTGGCGCGGCAGTTGGCGCGGCAGTTGGTGCAGGCAGGGCGCGCAGGGAAGGCGAGCGGGCGGGGCGCAGCCCCCCTCCTGGCTCTAGAGGCCAACTCAACCAACTCGACTAGTGGTCATCGCCCTCCCAGAAGAACAGCTAGCTATGGTTTCCACTCGGCCGAAAGCCACTGTCAGAAGGAATGTGGCAAGCCAGACGGAGCCCTCACACGAGGATACAGCTCTCCAGGTCTCCAGCTGCAGGGAGTGCCTGAGCCTGTCACTTGTACCGGAGGGCAGCAGAGAYRACACCTGTGTGCGGTGTGACCAGGTGGATGATCTGCTCAGCCTGGTGGCAGAGCTGAGAGAGGAAGTGGAAGGGTTAAGGAGTATCAGGGAGTGTGAGAGGGAGATAGATTGGTGGAGCCACACCCTACCATCCCTGAGGCAAAGGCAGCAGATAGAGGCTCTGCAAGAAGCAGAGGATCCCCTGCCCTCTTGCCACCAGGCAGAAGGAGGGGACCTAAGAGACGGCAGGGAATGGAAACAGGTCCCTGCTCGGGGTGCCAGGCGAACCCCCGCCCAGCCTCCCTCACCTTCCCAGTTGCCCTTACACAGCAGGTATGGGGCTCTGGAACTCGAGGGCCAGGCAAATGAGGATGTAGATGAAGGTCCATCCAAAGGGTTGCCTAGGGTGAGGCGGCCAGCCCCACGCATCATGACTGCCTCTGCTAAGAAAAAAAGGAGGGTAATTGTCATAGGCGATTTCCTTCTGAGGGGAACGGAGGGCCCGATATGCCAACCGGACCCATCCCACAGGGAAGTCTGCTGCCTCCCTGGGGCCTGGGTTAGAGACATTACTAGGAAACTCCCCGGTCTGGTACGGCCCTCTGATTACTACCCGCTATTGGTTATACAGGCTGGCAGTGACGARGTTGCAGAGAGAAGCCCAGAAGTGATCAAAAGGGACTTCAAGGCACTGGGGTGATTGGTCAAAGGATCAGGAGCACAGGTAGTGTTTTCCTCAATCCCTTCAGTGGCAGGGATGAATACTGACAGGGACRGGAAAACAYGCCTGATCAACACGTGGCKMAGGGGCTGGTGCCACCGGCAGAATTTTGGCTTTTTTGACCACGGGGAGGTTTACACGGCACCGGGCCTGCTGGCGACAGATGGAGGTCAGCTGTCTCACAGGGCAAAAAGGATTCTTGCTCATGAGCTGGCGGGGCTCATCGAGAGGGCTTTAAATTAGGTTCGCAGGGGGAAGGGGATAAAACCAGGCTCACTAGAGACAAGCCTAGGGGTGGCATGCCCCCATGTTGGGGGCGAAATCGATAGCTCAGCTCAAGTGCATCTACACCAATGCATGCAGCATGGGCGGCAAACAGGAGGAGCTGGAAGCCATTGTGCAGCGGGATAGCTACGACTTAGTC
>JAYKAV010002793.1:567599-624438 GCA_035582835.1 Phoebastria nigripes | reverse complement strand
CTCCTGAAGTCCAGGGCAGTGAGTTTGCCGCATGCCCTCCTCTGTGCCCTAAGGATCTTGAACGCCACCATTTCATGGTCACTGCAGCCAAGGCTGCCCTTGAGCTTCACATTCCCCACCAGCCCCTCCTTGTTGGTGAGAACAAGGTCCAGCATAGCACCTCTCCTTGTTGGCTCCTCTACCACTTGGAGAAGGAAGTTATCATCGACGCATTCCAGGAACCTCCTGGATTGCTTATGCCCTGCCGTGTTGTCCCTCCAACAGATATTGGGATGGTTGAAGTCCCCCATGAGGACCAGGGCTTGTGAACGTGAGGCTGCTCCTATCTGTCTATAGAGGGCATGAATGATCCTAATTTAAATTACACTGTAACCTCTCTGAGATCTTCAGATTGCCGGAACAGTGGAAAGGAGAATTACTTAAATAAGAGTCAGTACTGTTACATTTTTCAATAGTATCTATAAGTTGAGTAATCCTACTGACTGACATTACCTTTCACAGTTTTAACATTGCCCTTTTAAAAATAATAAAATAAATAAAATACTACTTTTAGGGTATCCATCAGCATACAGATGCCTAAGAGCATTGGCATTGTGCCTTTCTGTCCTGCCTGATGGCTGCAAAAGGGAAAGAAGAAGCCTTTATCATGCTTGGTTTAAAAATGAGAAGAGATGGAACCCCTCTAAATGGGAGGATCACCAAGCATTTGGGAAGGTCTCACCACTCTCTTGGAATGGTGGCAAAGAGGCAAAAGGACGCATACAAGTATGTATCCTTATGAGTTCAAAATATGTTCTTTTCTTTAAATGTTCCTCCATAATTAAGCCTCTCCTCAGTAAAAACTTCTGTTGTTGTTTTCAAAAGTGATGAAGTTCTTTTGATGAGCTTGTGTTGTGCATAAAGTATGTGTGCAGAATACAGCAGAATATTGCCCTGTTATGTGTATATATATATTATTAAGAAAGAAGAGTAGTTAACACACGATAAATGCTCTAAATACTAGCATTAGTGGTATGATCACACRTTATTTTTGTACGTAAGAATATTCTTATGGGGGCTAATCCTAAACATAAATATAAATAGCTGTTTTAAGAATCATAAGAAAATGGATAAATCTGTTATTTGTCAAACCTTACACCTCTTAAGAAATTTGAGCTCAAACAACCTTTCTTACAAGATGCTTGGTTTTTTGCAGATTTTGTTTGGCTCAAGAAAAATGTGTTGTGAAATAGCTAAAATGCTTTTTAAAAAAGCCACAGAATTGTAGGTCAGGAAGAAACCTCAAGAGATCATCCGTTCCATAACCATAGCCCACTATGGGACCAGCTATAACTAAACCTTTCCTAACAGACTTTTATCTACTCTGTCCCATTTAATTAGTACTTTTTTGCATCATCTCATTCATTCATTCATTCATTCATTTATTTTCTCTCCCACTCTCATTTTTTTCCTTTTTTTTTTTTGGTCTAAGCTGGTTGTCCATATGTCAGAGTTACTTGTATATTAACTACTGAAACTACATGCACAAGTTGGGGATGTTGGAGGGAAATAGCTGTAATCATCACAAACTAAAATGAAGTCATATCCAGAACTAATTAGCTAGAAATGTTCATCTAGCTTAGCATGATTGTTAAGGGCATAGTTATTAAGTGCATAGGACATCAGAAGATGTCCCTCCATACTAGATGTTCCAGGGCCCAGCTGGTTGTTTTCTGGAGCCCCTGAGCCAATGCAGCTTTTGCAGAGAGAGGTACCTCTTCCATGCAGAGACTCCTTGGAGAATACATGTATAGACTGTTAGGAAAAAGGTGTTTTGAATCTTGGGTTAGTAGGTAGTATTTCTGATAACCAAGTCCAGTTACCTCACCAGCTAAGGTTTTGAAATACCACCTCTCTCTTCTTCTTTTGCATGAGGCAGGGGAGCACACCCATAAAAATAATTTGTTCCTCTACCATGAAGAACAAGTTTTCAATTGTCTAAAGAAGTGAACAATTACAGGAAGCACTTCAGGTTGGGGAGGAGGAGGAAGTTGTTATATAAGATATCTTTACAGATTATTGCAATAACAAGTTGATTTTTTAACAAGCTTTTTTTAACAGTGGAACAGAAAAGTTTTTCCACTCCCTGCTGTTGGCAGTTGGATAATACTAACAAAAATGTTAATATCATTATTATCATTGGAGACCATTGTCCAGAATAGGAGTGAGAAGAATATTTTTCGTGACTAGACTAGGTTGGGAAAAATCTTCCATTGGTTACTGAATTATATACTGGAACTGAAATTGAAAGCTAGCTGAAAATCTTTTGTTGGATGTATTCATATACACTAAGCCATGCTTACTGCTGGACAGGGGTAGGTATGAAAAATCCATATTCACTAGAAAGAAATTTGCCGGTTTATTGTCAGGTAGTGTTTTGTTTCTATTTCACAGGCTTTCATTTTTCCCAAGGATATTTTTAAGACCAAATGAAACCTGAAAAATAATTATTTTAAATGAGGAGAAAAAAATTACAGAACTCACAAAACATAGCATGAGGTGTGTGTCTAATGTAAGAAGTAAAATTCTTACACAGACAGAGGTAAAGCTATAACATTACTACTGTAAGACACGAATGGAATTAATCTGTAACTAGGTGTGCTAATCCCAGTGTACTGTGGGCTATGAAACTATTTTCTGGATTTTTATCGTAAATTAAATTCTGCTTTCACAAGGCTTCACTTGTCCTTGAGCATTTTGAGACTTTCACAAGCAAGTATTCCCTTCAAATGCTAATTTTCTGAATAACAGCATGATACTGAAAGCACCACTTCCAGGGAGGAAATAAATAGCATGCAAACTCATGCTTTACTGAATGTCTGTGTCCTTGGTGTCTTTCTGCAAAGCTGTTGTCACAGCCTTATCATGTGCTTTAAGCTGACTGCCAGAAGCTTTCTTCTTTATATTAGAACTACATGTAGAATTGTGAAAATTGTCTTAATTCTCTGTTCAAAAGAAAAGGCAAAATGGGAGTTCAGTATTCTAAAACATTTGTATTTCTAAGCTGTCTTTCTCAACTTGATCAAGATTGCATGTGTGCTCTATGTGTAAATAGGTATGCATCTGCCTTCACAGAATTAAATACAGATATTTTGGTGGGGAGGGGCAGGGCGTGATTTTAAACTGAAAATGAATTTGTTGCCAACCCATGGAGCCTTTGGATGTGTTTAGGAAAGGCTGAAACACAGATGGTCCTGAGACAGAGAGCTCCTTAACTTTGAATTATTTACTTTAATGAAAATTCCACATTGGCTACCTTAATTCTAAAACCAAACAGTTTTGGGTTTGTTTTTTTCTATTAGAAAATTTCCTGTTTAATCATACAGGAGTGATAAGTGCATAAATTATTATAATTATTAATGAATATTTATCTATATATTGCTGCAAATGTACACTTTTTTTTGCCATATGTTTCTATAACCATCTATTCACTGCACAGTTTTGCACCCAATCATCCTCCCAAAATTCTTCATCTCATTCAACAAAAATTTTAAACGCCAGAGACTGATGTTTAAATTTTCATGTGTCCTTGGCATCACAGTTTATCAGTGCATTCAATGTGAATGCATTTGGAGGTGGGCTTTTAGCAACTGTAGTGCATGTGGAGCGTACAAACAGATGAGTGTTACAGGCTAGGATGCATAGGAGAATACAGGGTAAAGGAGGGAAAACCAAAAGAAAGTGAAGAGGCATGATGGCGGCAGTTTTTGAAACATAGAGGGATGTAAGATAGCCTGAAGGACTTGAGGGGAGAGTTTGATCAGATGGGGATGGGATATCTTGAACTGAGGAGTGGGGCTTCTGTCTTTTCGGAGTAAAAGTTCAATGCAATAAACCACCTGCAGTTTCTGGGGAAAAAAAAAAAAAGTAATTCCACTCTGAAAACTCTGTCTGAACTCTTCACTTGAGAAAACTTCTCCCTTTGATCTCCCGTACCACCGAGTACTCTGCAGCTCAGAATTCAGCTTGGTGGAGAGGTCACTGCTCACGCCCTGACCTTGCTTACGCAGACGGCTGGGCCTGAGCAAGCAATTAATAAGGTAATAGCCATCTAATGTTTTGAGAAGCATCTTATCCTGCCATTCATGACCTAGTGTGAATTAACACTACGGAGACTTGTACTACTTAGTGCCTAAGTAGTATTTTAGCTACGTGATGTCTGCAGATGTTGCTGACAGCTGAAGGATTATCATTTGTTAGCTCGATAGGCCTTCATCCTCAGAATAGGACACATTATCTCCTTTTGTTCCTTTTTCATTCAGTTTGAATTTAGTCCTGGGTCTGAAGAGAGAGCAACTCTATTTTTTTAATATCTGTATCCAGATAGCTTGCCATTACTTTAATGGCAAAACATTGCATACCCATGTCAACGTGATTGGTTCCCAGAAATGCCAGATACTTCAGAGGCAGTAAAATGATCATATTCTTGAAAAAATAATCAAAGAATGAAATAATTTAGTGCTCTTTTCCAGGTCATCTAACTGCAGGTATAGGAGATTATTCCACCACACACACACCCCTTCCCCCCTCCCCTTCAGTTCTGAAAATCTGAGGTCTGAAATTACAATTTTCTCCCTTTATGATGTTACCTAGGTTTATTTTAAGATTTATATCTTGTCATGCATTATATATATATTTATAAAATATGTAATATGTGCATTATAAATCAAAGCAAACGTCTTTGAAATTAATGTTTATTATTGAAACAATAACTGTTTTCCTTAGTTTTATCTACCAGCATTAATGGCCTGATCCAAAGTCCACTGGCATCAGTGGGATTTCCTTCACGTTCTGCATTTCGTAATTCAAAAGAAAGGAAAAGTGTCAATGAAAGTGATAAGCAGCAATTCTGAACCCACTCCAAAGAAGTAAATACTTCTCCCTTATGTAAAGCATAAGGACCTGTGGAAGTCAGACCACAGGATATTTGTAAGGATAAGTACTTAGTATGTTTTTTTTTTTTTAAAAAAGGGCAACCATTTGATGATTAAATAAAAATAAACATATTTAAAATACACTCATTTTTCCGTTTTTCTAATTTTACACATCTGTAGGAAAAGTCAGGCATCAAATAATGACAGTTAGAAAATTTAGTTTTGAAGCATATTTCTCACAAATTACACCACGTGATATAAGACATCTGCAACATTTTTAAGATGACTTCTTTTGGAAGTAGTTGTCAGCCAGATAAAAAGTCACTCTAAAATAAAACAGAACTGGTTCAGTGCTAGTGTTACGAAACTCTAATGGAAATGATTAGTGCTTGTTCTTCAGAATGTAGATTTTTTTTTCCTACAAGTTAGGTCAACTCAGGAATTTATCCTTCTTATGAAAGACAAAACGTGTCTCATTGGCATTTACAGAGTAATAGCTTTGATACAATCTTGCTTGTTTAACTTCGCCCATCAGCATATGTTGTGATGCTGAATACTTATTCTGTAGGTTTGCTCCTCAGGCAGACACAGGAAATTCTCCACAGTGTGGATTTGTGCCTGAACAAAGATTTTATTTATAGTAACAGAAGGGGTGGGAGGTGGGAGGCATTTCTGTTTTTCTCCAGAGTTTTCTTGAGCACACCTTTAGCGAATGTGATATTTAGTACATTTCCAACATTCATCTCAGTTTTCTTTAGTTCTGGTGGTACAAAATTGTTAGGCTTGGAAGGAACATATTTCCAGCTGATTGAGTAGTGTTAAAAATTATCACTTGAGAAAAGAAAAATAGTTGAGCTCTTATCAAAATAAAATTTGTATTTCTGCTGCCTAACCATCAGTCTGCTTTGCTGCCATGAGCTCTGGTGTTAGGGGTATACTGCACTAGTGAACATAGTAACCTACCAGATTATTCCTTATGTGGAATAAATCTGATTTTAGTAATATGAGTAATATTTACTGTCTTTAGGATGTCTGAGTGAAAGCTTGTATTCAGTGGGTGTTTGAAGTACTAAGCAATATATTTTTATTTTTTCCTGAAAAAGAATGAATATTTTTGAACTTCCTAGTATTGGTGAAATAAGGTTAGAAAAAAGACACTGGGAGATCAGAATCAGACCCCTAGGTCTTCTGCTAGGCCATATGGGCACTTCCTCCTGGGCTTCTTAAATGTGAAGGAGACAGTCTGTTATGGAAAATGTGYTAATGAATTAACTGTACATCCAAAGGATGGGACATCCAATAGGTACTCTGTATTGACACCTCCTTGTACTGCTAGCAAGAATATCTAGTAATAGATACATTAATGGTCATTTTAATTACTTCCTGAAATGAACTATTTTTATATTCAATTCCCTATCATTTTACACATACTATTTTAAAGCATCATTTGCGCCTGTTTCTTGGCAACCAGTAGCTTTAGAGATTCTAATCCTATTCTGCCTGAACATTTTTTTGGAGGGGAGAAGGTGTCAGAGAGTCTCTGGGAAGAAAAATCAGTGAAATGTTCATGATAAATGACATCTGTATTGATATGTCAGCATATAGATAACAAACACTAAGGAGAGGAATATTTTGCCTCAATGTGTGAATAGTTTGTTTATGGAATTTAATGTACTTGGAATACTGGTCCTGGAGAAAGGTCAAATTTTATCAGACTTTTTTTTATCATTTATTTTTATAAGTGATAGCAGTGAATGGAACAGCGTGTCTGGGATTCCTTACATGTACAGAAAGAACATTAGTGTTCCCTTTTGGAATTAGATGAAGATTAATATAGGACAGTGCTTAATGAGAAACACAAATTTTGTGTTAAATGTAACATGCAGAATATATTACTGTTTGTTTTAGTAAATTGATGAGGCTCTGACTTGCTTTGTTGAAATACTTTCTGTTAAACATCATCAAAGGGTGACTGTGGTAGAAAGTAGTTCTCAACTAGCTTTTTCTTGTTCTGAATTCAAGATAATTCCGTGGTCAGGATATGTCTGTACTGCAGACAGATGAAAACAAGTTCAAGTATCAAACATATGTGACTTTATAATGGACAGCAAAGAATATAAATATTTTTTTAGTGAGAAATTTAGAACTTTGAGGAGAAGGTTTTATTTAATTTTTAAAGATCCGTATATCTAAAGCTAGGTAAGATGAATTCTTCAGCACACTTTCCATGTTTTTTAACATATGGGAGAATTCTAATGTAAAAATTATTGCTCAGAAATACTAGAATATCAAATGTTAGACAATTTCACATCACATTTCATCTGTGGATGCCTGATTCATGAACATAGATTCTTCTTGTATATCCCGATATACAAAAATATACCACAGCTGCTTTTAGAAACAGACATTTCATGGATTCAACACAKGAACAATTAAGCATATTTGGAATCTAAATGTGGGTTTCTGGAAATTTGGAGGGCTTGGTCTTTTTGGTTGCAATTTCAAAAGACTAGTAACATTTCTTTTCCTCGTTATCAGAATGTGTATTGTCAATCACAATGAAGAATGGTTGTTGTCCGTGAAAGGACAGAAATGCTCTGTACTGTGCTGAAAAGATATCATGCAGGACTTGCAATTACATTGTCAGGTGGAAAAAGTAGCAAAAGATTACACGTTACACAAGGCCTCTGTAGGAATGCTGTTAACTCAAAATGCCGGTCAGTTATAAATTGTGGTATAAAATTGGTTTGTAAACATTTCAGAACTTGTGTTTTACTTGTCCAGAAGTTGTGCTGAACCAAATGTAAATAATGAGGGATTTACCCTGCCTTAAAATCAAAGCCTTGCAGTGGTGGCAGTACAGATATTTATGGACAGGTGGGGGTCGTGATGATTCTAGGAAGAATACAGAAGCAGTAGCATGCTACCCCTTTGAAAAAACTGTGCTCATTGGTAAGAATTACTGGATCAAAAAACCTTGAGCTCAGAAACTGTACTACTTCTTGATAATCCATGTGTTAAGTATGGAAATACACAAAAATGATTCTTGAAATCCCCCAGTTTACATCCATAGGAGATCCAGAAAGCTTTTGTAACAGTTCATAAAAAGTATGCTCAAGTTAAGGACAGTTGTTTACATTCCCATTCACTGGGGTTGATATGTTCCCATTTCTTTATTTCTACTTGTAAAAGCATAGTCATCACTGTAACAGTCATGACCACTTTGTCACTTTTTTATTGCAGTCATTACATGACTTCCATCTGTGGAGGGGGCTAGTGATAAGTTTCTGCTGTGAACATGGATCTTCTGACTTACCCAACAAAGTTGTCGGAAGTAGCATAGTTGGCATTCTCCATTGTCAACGGATTTTGAGGCACTAGTGACCTTTTAAAGAAATTTGTGGAGACATTTCCTCATCATGATGATGTGGGGCTCTCTTCCTGTGTCATGTAGTACTTTTTGCTTCTAGCAAACAGCAAGAGTACTCACATTATAGGAAGAAGAAAAGTATCTGTGATAGGAAAAAAATCATATTATCTTCTAAGGGAGATATAGAAGAAGAGTGATCACTTGTGAGATGTGTAATGGAAACTCTATACAGAAGCAATTTTTTTACAAATCTGAATTTCACTCAACAAGAAGACAAGCTGTAGGCCACATGAAAGAGATGAAATGGCATTCCAGGTGCAAAACCAAAAGCATGCCTTTAAATATTAAATATTGTAGCAGCAGTGAATCAATACCCCAATAAATCAATATTCTGATATTCAATATTGTCATACCACTTTCTAATATTTATAAAGTATATAACAAAGAACTCTTAAAAAATAAAATTACCAAAAGACCCCTCAATAATGAAAACATGCATTAATGAAAAGTGCATTAACATGAGTTGATAAGGAGCTCACAAAAATACAGAGGTGAAATCCTTTTGAAACAATGATGATCTCTGCMGTCCTTGATATTGCGTGGTAGTGCGTTCTTTTCAGTTTCTTCAGAATAAAACAACTTCTTCACCTGAAATAGAAGCCATTGGACAGTAGCTAACCTGTTTTCTTTCCAGTGTCTTATAAATTTCTCAGCAAATTAGCTTCAAAGACATCAAAACCAAAAATGTGTGAAAGATTTTTGGAAGGATGGGATAAAAAGAAGCTGGTAAATTAGTTATCTCTCCTTGAACTTTTCCACATAATATTTTTTTCATAATCAAACTCTATAATTGAGTAAGTAATCAAGTCCCTGACATAAAATTTTCTCTTGTTGATCTTACATGGCTCACAAATAGTACATCAGAAAATCACACATTTATTTTTATCTTCACAATGTTATTTAGGAAGAGCAAAGGAGAAAGAAGTAATTTAGAATATCACATGGGTACACTGCAGAGTTGTTTTTCCAGAGCTTAAAAATGAATATGCTGTCTTAAGGTCTTTCATAGACTAAACAGTATTTGCTGTAGCACTGTCAGACWAACAAGCAAACAAACAAATAAATCATACTTTCCATAAGAGTTTGAGTACTATTACACTTACAGCTCTGTGCTCCAGTGAGCTATTTCTATCACTCCCGTTAATATCAGGAGAAGCTATATACATGGAGATCACACGTAATGTGGAATTCATTGATCAGGGTTTTAGAGAACTAATAGTTCTTTCGCAATTGGAAAAATCTGAAATAATCCTTAGGTTGGCATTCCTGTTCAGTAAGGGCAGATATGTATCTTCTTTTTGCAAGACCCTGTTACAATGGATGTGTTCCCTGTTTTCCCTCTGTACTGCAAATGGAAAGGAAAAGCAGAGTTTGAATCTCTCTTTATGCATATTAAAAAAAAAAAAAAATACTGCAATGAGAGTAACTTGACTGAGCAAGCACCAGAAATGAAGGTCAAGAGCATCTGTAGAAAGTCTGCAGAAACAGTGTGTGGAAACAGGAACTGTGTTTTTACTTCATTGTTGTCTCAAATGTGCAATGTTTGCCAGTTAGCTTTTCTCTGCTTCAATGAAGTTCCAAGCCCCAAACTCTTGCATCTCTTGGTGTTTTCAAAGAGTATATGCACTTACCATTTTTCTGACCTTGACCTTTTCAACATCCTAAGCAAACATTTTTTCGTATGAAAGTGGGCTTACTTCTCCAGATAATGCAACTTATGATATCGGTACCTAGGGCTACTTTTTGCATCTTTGAGGTTTAATACATCTGTGACTATGTAGCTGAACAGTAAGGCATTTACAAATGTAGCAGTGCTTCAGTGATCTAAGTAAATTAGAAGTTTGCAAGGCCTGTGCCAGAGAGTAGTACCATGAACTGAAGCACTTTTATTGTATGCTTGTGCCCATTTATAGGAAAGGCAAGATTTTTAGAAATGCTTTATACTGGCATAACACCTCCTTATTGTAATTTAGTAACAACACAAACTGAAACAAAACATTCTTCTTCCAATGGTGATATAATGTGGCCAGGGCTTCTTTTAGTAACAGTGCATCATCAAGGCATTTGGATTCAAACTTAGTCAAATTGATGGTCCTTCTACATGGATCTAGGAATCTAAGTTATTACCACAATTGCAAATCTGTTGATTGTAAAGTGAGCTTTTGGTGACAGTGATTGTGAGGAGATGCTGAAAACTGAAGACCACTCAATTTTATAAATTTGTCTAGAGACCATGAAATAGTTTTCTGCAAGGCTTAGTGACAAACGACATCAGAGGGGAGAAAGGAGTCATATAGTGCCAGAGCAGAATGCTATGAAGTAGTATAACATTGACCCATCCATTAATTACTTGTTCATACCCRTTGAAGCCAGACTTTTGGCTACCATACCAACAAACCAAGCAGAAATCTGGCCTAGATCTTGAGAATTTGGCTGAATGTAACAATGAAATGTTCATTTAAAGTCTAACTTTCATCTCTCATAGTTTAAAGTACCTTTTTTTCTTTTTTTTTTTTTTTTTTTTTTTTTTTTTTTTTTTTTTTTTTTTTTTTTTTTTCTATTGATGATGTTTTTCTGATGACCTGGAAAAGATGAGTTTCTAAATGTTCTTAAATTCTGTAGCCTTCCAGGAATAATTTTTTTATGGCTTCAGGAATCCATCCCCTCCTGCTTTCTCTGGGAATTGCAGAGTTCAGCATTGTCTAATGATATCACAACTGGATAAACCGGAGTCTGGTTTGGGGCTTTTAAAATCTGAATTGTTTTCTTATTTCTGGGTAAATTTGGTAGTTCAAGTCTGTGAAACTCAGATTACTCCTCTTTGAAAGAGAGATAGTGATACTTGCCCTTTAAGGAGACTGCGAGATCTAAAAAAACAGAAGCTCTTTAACTAAGACCTTTTATGATTTTCCTTACTTAGTCAGAAGTAAAGGCGATATGATATGACAGAGTCAAGCACTTATCTTACACTATCTCAGGGCCATTCTGCAGAAGCATCACTGCAGATGAGCATTTCATGGGTTAAAGGCAGTGTGCTTCCACTCTGAAACAACTGTCCTGGCTATAGAGCAGTACTGGGGAATGAGGAGTCTTGTTTTGTTTTCTGTTTAAAAATAATCTTTTTTTCAAATAAGACCCAAACAAAAAGACCAACTTAATTTTAGACATGTTTTAGAGTGATGGTTCAATGAGCTGTAGTCACTTAGCCCTGGGACCTGCAAACAAGTATATTTACATAATTAAACTTTTAGAAGACTTTGGTTAGCATGTTCTGCAACAGGATGCCTGTCCAGCTCTTTAAAACCTGTAAAACAAATATGCTGTGTAAATCCTACTTTCTTGAAAAAAGAATAGTTTCTATGCCCATCATAGCATTTGCCCAAGTAAAAGATACCTGAAATGAAAGCTTACTGCTGTGAAGAGAGTTCAGATGAAAACTTCAGCAGAGTGGAAGTATTTTTCTTCTATACTGATTTAGACACCTAGTACACTGAAAGTACAATTTTGGATTCTATTTTTCTTAAAAATATATAGTGTTCTTTGAAAACAAAACAACAGTTTTATACATAAACATTTATTGTGTTGTTTTAGGATTCCATTTTCTATTTTTCTTGTCATTCACTGGAGTCCTCCTTTTGTACAGAGAGAAAATAGAAGCTAATGTTGACCACTTGTGTCAGCTTTAGTACACCTGATGTTATTTCAGATGTGATTGCTTATGCACCTGCATACTTCTGCCATTACCCAGTCTCCCCAAAAGCAGCAGCAAAGGAGCGGACTTCAGATAAGCACATCTTGCAAGAACAGATGTTTGTATGCTGTGGTGTTATACTTTGAAGTTAATACTGTTTCAGTTGTGTTTTACCTGGATGATTGCAATCCAATTATTTTTTTCTATCTCAGAAAACCCATTCAGCAGATGGGGGCAATTGCAATTCTGTATTTTCTTCCTCTGTTTGACAAGGGTGTGGAATAGCTTCTTCTCGATTTGTGGACACTGCTATGGATAATACAGTTATCTCCTGGGCTAATGATTCCCTCTGAGAATTCCATCAAAAGGTGTGACATTGCCCGGAGCAGTATATTTCATTAAAACATATTTTATAGCTCAGACCAAAGGAAGCAAGTCTGCGGCAAATCTGAGGACGCTTTTACTGCATAGGCATGATGAACGTTTCAGTAGTATCAGCTAGACTCTGATTTTGCAGTGTGCACCATTCAGAATAATTTTATATGCAGTTTTTACTACTACTAAGTTATTGTATCATTTCTTTTAAATTACATGTTGTGTCTACATAAACATCAAAGGAAATCAACATGATTGCAGTTCTTATTAGAGAGAAGATTAAAATATTTTTTACTCAGTGTTTTAGTGTTGTATCATTAATTCTTTATACATGTCTATATTTTGATGTTTTTAGTGAAGCATTAAACAGTTCTGCTTAACAAAAGTAAAGTAACATGCGTACATTCTTTTTTAATATATTCTCCCATGCTTTGCTAAAGCGCATAGCTCATGTTTTTTGGGAATAATTTTTTCATTCCTCTAGGTTGGGCACTCATTGGTAGACTTTGCTGTGGTAGCGTTGTGCTGGGGCCCTCTTGTTGTCTGGTTAAACTGGTTGGCAATGACAACAGAATTGAGAAGGAGAGGTTCTGCTGCTCTCCTTGAAAGAACGTGCTGCTCCCCAAACAGAAGACAATACTTTATTCAAAAGACATAATGGTAGTGTCACTACCAGAACTTTTTGCTTTTGGAATTCTGTACATATTATTTTTATTGTTTACTATTTGTCAACATTAAGTTTTAAGTTAATTCTCTGCAGTTATTTCAAAATAATTTGTTTATAGGTACATAACCATTTCTACTCTGATTAAATTCAKTAGGTTAGTGCAACAGTTCTTGATTTTTTCAAATCAGCCTCAGATTTGAATTTAGCACGTGTATGGGAATCTCTTCGTAAAAATTTTTTTTTTTCAACAGAACAGCACATATCTTATATCCAGATCCAAGAATTTATTGGTAGTCCAGTTAAAATATTGTAAAAGTCATTACTAGTCCACTTAAAATGCCACCCACACAACACACCAAGAATCCTAATTTTTCAATTAAAGCAAACGGGGGGAAGCAGTCACACAATTAAATGACTAATAGACAACTCTTCTACTTTACAACTGCCCCTCTTATCCAGGCTTCTTTCTCGTTCTTCTGGTCATGCACGGTTTCCTGGTCACGGCTTGTCTTCCTTAGGCAAGCACAGGGGAGCGTGGTGGTCACTGTGAGTTGTTAGCATCCCACATTCCCAGCAGGAGCAGGATGTTGGTTTCCTCCTCAATTTTTTGATTGGTTTTATAGTACTTATTGGTGTGCTTCTTTCCCATTGGTCCCCGCTTCTATACTGTCCAGTAGTTTCTGCCTATTTGTAGTAATTTGCTTGACAAGTATGTACGCTTAAATGTTTGGATATATGATGTGGCTAAGCATTAGCTAAAACAATTAAGTTAAAGATATATGAAGATAAAGGGTAGTGAATAAGGCCAGTAGCTAAGCAGTAGCCACCTGACCATTTGGCTTTGTGATTAGGCTTTAGCCACCTGATCGCTTTGCAGTTACGAGCAGTAACAATACTGTATTAGCTGGGCAATAAGCCTACAATCTGTGCATTCATTTTACAGCGGTTAATATGCTGATGCATCAAATTATGAGTGTTTAAAGACTCGTAGTATCAAAATTAATACAAGAATATAAAGAAAACTCATTAACTGAAATGTTTGGTATACCTCTTCAAATCATGCCTTTGGAAAATGTAGCCCTTCTACAGTTTCTGCAGGAATACTAGAAGAAAGTTAAACATTTAAATGGACTGATGGAAGAAAAATGTTTAAGTCTTAGCAAAACAAGGACACCTTGGTTGCTATTYTGCAAAATCAGTCATACACTGCTGATATAGGCTAGTTAAAGATTGAGGAACTGTCATAAATCATCCTGAATCCAACCTGTTATTAAATATGTCAAGAAGTGGAGCCAACTGGGTTGATAAAGGTGACATTCCAGATACACTATTCAGCTATTATTTTCAGTTTCTTCTTTCCCTAAAAATTCAGAGAAATAAAGACAGGAATAATGCCCAACAGGGGATGAAAATTAAATACTTTCTGGCAGCTTCTGGTTGTGGACAGATTCAGAATATCTAATAGACATATTTTTGTTAGGAGCATAACCAAATCAACAGTGATAAGTAATGTTTTCAGAAGCCAGCCCATAACTTAGGATAGAAACCACATTTCCACAAGGAATTCAGAAGCCTGCACTGGCTGGAAGTTGGGGGATTGGAGATGTTGCTGTCAGGGAGCAGCAGAGTGAGGTAGCTCCCTGGGGCYGGGGCACTGGGGGCACCCCAGGTGGGTCATGGCAGGGCCAGCCAGGAGCAAGGCAGCCAGGGGCCACTGGGGCAGCCCCAGCCCTGGGCATCTGGCACCTCCCTGGGGACAGGGACAGGGCCAGGCAGAGGCCAGGCCGGAGTGTGGTCCCGCAGGTGGGTCTGGCTCGGTGGAGCCCATGTCCGGGCAGGGCAGGGCTGTGGGGAGCTGGAGACCGGCCCTGCTGCGGCATCGCTGGGGCAGGGGCTCTTGGCCCCAGGGGGTTGCAATGAGGTCCTGAGCCGTGGGCAGGGTAGGGGGAGCCCCAGGGGGCTAGGGAGGGCTAAGTGGTGAGTGCAAGCTGTATTAGTCTCTAGTGGTTAACTAGGCAAACAGTTGGTCTGCAAAGTCATTTTTAAAATAGGGTTTGGGGTCTAAGGTGAGATTGCTTAGGGAAGCAAGTTGAAACAATTTAAGAAGGGAAAAAAAAAGCTTCTTTAAGTAGCAGTTAAAAAGTTAATATCACAGATCAATATATAATCATCAGATGAGGTGGACTACCATAGAAACTAAGACACGCTGAAAGACATTTTCAGTAATGCTTTCATAGTCATAGTTAAAACCTCTGATACAGAAATCAGAGAGCCGTGTTCTAATGTTTGGCATATTTCCCTTCTATTTCTTTTCAATGCTCGTTACTCATCTCAACATTATGAGTAATCATGTTTCAGTTTGCGATGCATTTGTATTTCTTTTTAAATTAAGAGACTCCCGCAATGTTCCAACTTTCTGTCTTTGACTGGCACAGCAGGGGAAAAAATAACACCACATTTTGTGTTTATCTATCTAAGCTATTTATTCACGTTACTACAGTGTGTGAGTGTCTCATCCTCTAGTGTATACACGTTCTTGCAGTAATCATTGGCAGAGGCGGTGGCATCTCATTGAAATGAATTGTCCACACCCTTTCTAGGGATCTGGGTTGAGATGACTTCCCCAGGTCACACATTAGGTCTGAACAGGTGAACAGAACATGGGTTGGCTTGAGTCTGCGTTGCTTAGCGGCATCTCCCTCTCTGTCAAATTAATCTGAAAGAGAAATAGTTACAGCAGTCCCAAGTAGAGAGAGAGTCCACTATTGTCCAGCTAGATTTTGCTCCCTTGCTGTCTTTTATAAATCATTATAGACATAGCTGCAGAAATACAGTCTTCCAAACCATGTATTGGTAACCTAAGTGGTGAATCGCATTTATTCTAATTAGAAATGCTTTTGTGGAATAAACTACCTGTTGTGGAGATGATTTCATAGTATGCAGGGAAAAGAAAGAAGTGCGCCATGCTCAGGGACGTGAATCTCTCATTAATCTTGTAGGCATTGTCTTAAGCAGGGATTCCCAGGAGCTCTCTTCAGCACAACACATACTGCAAATAAGCATTTGAGAGAAGCCTTGATATTTTTCTACTTGGGACAATTTGTACTGAGATGGAAGTATTAAAGAAGAGAAACAGTTATTTAATCTTTACTTTACATAAAAACTGAAATATAAACCAACTGACAAAGGAAAGGCCCTTTTGTTATGCAGTAGAAGTGCTATGCAAAATCCTATGTGAATTTAAAATTCAGCATTAGAAATTAAAAGGCGTAAATCAAAGTGTTATATTTCAAACAATATAAGAAATATCAGGAAGTAGGGAAGCAGGAACTTCTCTTAACTTTCTCTTGTTTTCAGTTGTTGCCTTACAACTGCAGTGTAAAAGACCCAGTTGCAAGTTGAAGGCTTTCAGGGTTTATTAATACCCATATAATTTTCTTCTAATGACATTTCTGCCTGTATTTTTCAATTGAAGTTTTTTGGGTAACATGATGTTTAGCAGGAATAACATATAATTGGTTGGCTGTGCAATCAGCAGAGAATCTTGTGTGTTTCTTAACGTTTATTACTTGTTAGATGTAAAAGCCCTCTGACTCAAAATGCACCCTGGATTTTCTTCACTGATGACAAGTACAAATAGTTGTTTCTTCACAACAAAAAATATCTATTGTTACTAATTTTTCCAAGTGTTCCATGCATTTCATACTATCACAGTGAATTTCTGAATGTGCCTTTCTGCAGTATGGTATTGGAATGCCATGTCTATGTTGATATTTGGGTTTTTTGAAGAAAGCTTACTTTTTAAATTCTACAGCAGTTCCTTATTCTGTTGATTTCTTACCTATCTATGTAACCAATTTCTTAATTGATTCATAATTTCATAATTCCAGTTATGAATACAGTGATTTTTGGTGGGATCTCTGTATGGTATACCTGAATATGCTTTTACATATACGCATGCAGAGTTAAAAGGAGAGAATGAGGATGGAGATTCTTCTGATCTTTTTCAGTTTGGGATAGTTTTAACTCGAGTTCCTTATGGCTTCATAAACTCAGCAACTTTGTCATTTTCCTGGGCATACAAATTTTCTCCTGGGTTTCTTGGGGTTTTTCCCCATAAATTAGAGACAATCTTTCTGAGGAAAATGTTAACTTTTGCAAACACTAACACTTAGGAATCATCTTATCAAAAAAAGAACCTGCAGCAAGAGAAAAACAATACTGATTGTTTCTGAAAAATTAGAATACCAGCAAACCAGGGTTAGAATACCAGAATACCTACTATTCTTATTTTTAGGAATAAATCACTTCAGAGAACATTTTTTACTTCATAGGAAGTTTGGATCCCTGGCATTTTACATTGAATGAATTATTCCTTTGTTAATAGAATACAGTATTATTCTGAGGATAAAAAGAGATGTAACCAGAATTTTGCCCATCACTACTCTAAAGGAAAGGTGTTCTATAAAGGCAAAGCCAAGCAAACAGACCCTTTCTCTGCTTCTTTCTTTCTTCCWTTTTCAAAATAAAAAAAATGGGTCCACAGTGGTGACCCAGTTTTGTTTTGGTTATTCAGTCAGATCTTCATGTGGCTCAGATAAGTATATGGCACGTTGACTGAAGTTACGCTGAAGTTTATATGAGCTGACAATTTTAATTTTATTAGACTTCCCCCTCCCAACCCCCCCTACAGGACAAGATAGAAATTATGTGTGACACCATAATTTCATAGATTTAATACACAAGATGAAAAATGTCATCAAGCCCCATATGCTTACTCCTTTTACAAATAGGAAGCTAGATAAGTTTAAAGGCAAGACAAAGACCTGGCAAAAAAGGTACAAGGAGAGAGAGAAAATAACAGCACCTCTGTATCTTATGATTTAAGTCAGGAAAAAAATGATTTGTACCTCCAAAAGTCTTATTTTCTCTCTATCCAACCCTAAATGATTTCTGAACTGAGAATGGAAAGGAGTCCAGAAACTGACACCTTGTATTCCATTAATTAAAAATAATATCTGGCATTCTGTTTCTGCTTTGTTCAGGTTCTGTATAGATACTTAGTAATGCCACATTGCAGGTATTGAGAGATAGTCAGGGCAGTGGGATAAGAATAAGAATGAGTTCTTAAAATTAGAAAGTTTCCCTTCTGATTTAACATCACAATATAACTGCACAATACCTGAGGCTGTTCATTTCTGCATTATCACTTTGTTCTCATTGTGCACCTCAATAAATACATTCTGTTCTCAAAGTCATTTTAAAGAAAAAAAACACAAAGCCTCTCAATCTATCAAAAAATCACCCCTCCTCCTCAGAGAACACATGTTCATTTTTAATCTAAACAGGCAATTCTTTAAAGTCAAGTTAGAAGCACAGAGACTTAATGGGTAGCTGTTTCATGTTATCTCTTAATACACCAGGGTACTTAGTGACTTTTCCTTGCCCTCCCCCGCCATAAATATAAGCTTTATTCTAGTCAAGGAGGGGTGTAATATACTTAACATATATTTTATAGCACAAAGTGTGTGTTAGGAACAATGAAAATGCTGGAAGTATCAGTCAAAGTTCATTACTTCATTATAAATAATTTAAATACAAGCAAATTAGGTGAGTTTCTAATTAAAAGCAAACAAACAAAAACCAGAGAAAATGCCTGTGTTTTGTTGAGGGATAGAGTAATCCTGGACAGACATCTGTCACTGCCACACTATGCAGTTTCCTTTTGCAGTAAATGATGCTGTCCTTGGGGGACTGAACTACAATCAGTGAAGCAAACAACCCTCAGTGTGACTGCTTCAGGCTTAGTGCTTAAGGCAGAGTTTCTAGCGGAGTGCTKTAAGATAACTACTAGAAGGACTAAAACCAAACCAAAATAAAATAGAAAACACCCCAGTTACTAGAATATTCTTGACTTAGGGAAGTTTTCTAGAATGGACGTAGAACCCAAGAAATCCCAGCTYAAAAAATGAACTATGCTGGGTGGAAATGCCCCTGAACAAAATAATTGAATTGCCAGAAATAGCACATGAGGAATTACGGCAAGAGGTGGGAAGGTTTAAAACTAAGTAGAATGGTGCTAACAGGAATATTACAGTTTTTATATCTTATGTGCAATAACCTTTTATGAAATTTAGTATGTCCTTTTATATGATTTTATGTGTATATATTCTACAGCTGCACTCCAATTCCGACAAAGGTGATGGATCAGTCAAATACATTCTTACTGGAGAAGGGGCGGGGACTATATTTATTATTGATGACACGACTGGAGACATCCATTCAACCAAAAGCCTAGATCGAGAGCAGAAGACACACTATGTGCTTCATGCCCAAGCTATTGATAGACGGACAAACAAGCCACTCGAGCCTGAATCTGAATTTATTATCAAAGTGCAGGATATCAACGACAATGCACCAAAATTTACAGATGGACCATACATTGTTACTGTGCCAGAGATGTCTGAAATGGGTAAGGAAAACAAATTGTTCTATTCAACAATYTTTTAACAAGTGAAAATGCCACATACTGTTTGAGAAAGTTATGACACATTATTGTATTGTTGATTGTATGTAAAAGATATTACAGTTGAGAGGAGATGATAAGAAGACATCAAATGCAACCTTGTATGTTACTTGGGACATTCATATTAAGAAAAGCGTACACACACACACACGCGCGCTGACTGTAGAGGAGAGTCACTCTTATTCTTGAATGCTTTAACAGACATTCGTGGGTAAATGGTACTTTGCACTCTAGAAACAAGATGTATTCATATATCCTCATCCGACTACACACTTTATGGTATTCTTGTATGTCTACATGAGTAGTCTATGCAATTCACAGAATTAAACAAATACAAAAGAACAGTAGTTTTCTAGATTATTTTAGACCATGGTGTCATATGTTTATTTACCTTTATTAAGTTTCTTATAAAGTGACCTGAAGTTCACAAAAGTACTGATCTTTGGTTTTCCCTGTTAGAAATGTAGTTTAGATATTCTTATTTTTTTGAGGTGCTACATTATGCAATCAGTTTTCTTTATTTATTGCTTCTTTGGTGTTGAAATTAATTTATAACTTTCCTCTAATATCACAACATCAAAGCTACATAACTAGTCTAGGGTATACGACTTTTGTGCTAGATATTTTTTTAAGAAAGCTTAACTGTCATGACTGGTCTTTGTGAATATGTCTGCTGTCTTTTACTACTGAATGGACAGTACAGATAGTTACCTCATGAACACACACTTTTCCTTTTCCYCCTTACACATCCCGTCTAAGAAACAAGTCCAAGATGTGTCTAACTTTCCCAAGTGAAAAGTAGATAATTTGTTCTTCTCTCCTTGCTGTTTGTCTAATAAGCAGGTGATAGACTTTAAATTCTGCAGAGCAGAATTTTAAAAATTAAAAGGGAAAAATATTAAAATACAGGTAGTTACTCAACTTTCATAACAATATTGATCATACATATAAGAACAAAAGAATATTGTCATTGAATCGTAATGGTTTGTCATCATTTGATCACTTTGAATGGTAATGATAACTCATATGAATAGATCAGAAAATAACAGAAGTGTTTTGTTCCATACTTGAAAGTCAGATACGATATTTCCTTACTATAACTATTTTGGATGGCAGGGTACCTTGTACAAATTTCCTAGTGTAGATAGGTGAAATTCATTTTAAACTGGGAATCTGCATTCGGTTCATCTTCTGTGGTACCACCTGACATTATTGTGCTGAGTTCAGACATACGTGGTTGTGTAATGAAGGAAGTTTAATCTGTTTGTGAAAGTCTGCATACTGTTTGAACTGCATACAGTTTCACAGTATACAAAGAAATATTTCATGTGGAGAAACTAAACAGGCCAAACCTACAGCTTCCATTACAGATATGCATAGTAAAAATAGGGCATTCCAAACACATCTACAATTCTTTTCTTGCATATACAAATGAAGTGTGGCATATGAAATATTTGCAAACATGTAGTAATCATACCAGTCCTGGAAAGATCGAAATATATTAAATCTTGTTCCTGAACCATGGAGTTCAGAGCTGTGACAGTTTGGAAGCAGAGGCTGATTTTTATACCAGTGGCTTCTTCATTGACCTAAGTGGCGTTAATCTTGTATAAAGTAGAGAATAAGTATTCTTTCCTATCTACCATGCAAAATCAGATTGTATTAAATGGACTCACAAGCTTACCAAATATCATGTTTTAAAAGGATATAAAAAATTTCCCCCATTCTCTTTCTTTTCCCCTGACTTTATTACTGCCTCTTCATTCTTTCTCTCATTGCCACTGCCACTACACTGACACTTAGGAATAGTTCCTTGATTTTCTTCTCAAAATGTCCTTCATGCATGATGTTCTGAAAAATAATCTACCTGTCTGCATCATAACTGTCTTGTTCTAATATTCTGTTCTTTGTAGGTACTTGTAGTACCTTTCTCCCTTTACGGTCCTCTCATCTCTTCCAAGTCCTCCCACAGTGTGCTATTTCAGATGTCTCTTCCCAGCCATAGAGAACTCTAAGCCCTTTTTTCCTGTGGTCCCTCTTGCAACAAGAATGCATGAAGGGAGAAACATCTTTCTTTGGTCTCCTTTTATTTCCTTCTTTCTTCTTTCATAGGTCATTGTTCCCATATTACCCTTCAACTTCCCTTTTATGAATTTTTTTCTTTCCACAGTCTGTTTCCCTCTAACTGGGAATTGCTACCTCATCTTTGCTTGGAATTTCTATTTCCCCCTCCTCCCACATTTTATTATCATTATTTATGAACATTATTATTTCTAATAGCCTCTTCTGGGTCTCTACCAGAAGAACAATCTTTATTACCCATTCTTGTTTGGTCCGTATCTAGCTAATAAAGATTTTCAGATTATAGATCAAATATATTTTCATTCCTTAAAATCATTTGCAAATTGTTTATTGTTCTCTTAAACCATAGGTTCCTCTCAAATACTGACTTCCTTGATCTCATCTGTTACTTCTCAGAGCTATAAACATGTAGGTCTCCATTCGATCTACACAGTGATGCTAGTGCATATAACAGGACATGTTTTTAACGTAGAATTCCCTATTTTAACCATCTAAGCATACTATCGCAAATATCATTCCCACAAGAAATTTATGGAAGTACAGAAGGGCAGTATTTCTGTGAGTAATGTCATAACACCAGGACTATTTAAGCAATGCACCTTTGTGGGAAGTACTACAGTGAGGGGATAGAGCTCCCAGTAAGAATATTGTGGGCCTGTATGAAACCTCTTCAGTTGTCTTTGATAATTCACTGTGGCACAAAGCTTTACTGGTAGAGTTGCAGTTCATTTCAGTAACATCTAAGCTCTTATCTCAGTTGTCTCTCGTCACACCACAGACTGTCTTGATGTGAAATTCGTTTCCTTTATTGACTGTCTCCAAAAAGGCATAACTCTGTCTTCCTCTTTCTTCAGTTTCCTTTGTCTTTAATGGAGACCATTTTAATTAATTCATTATTTTTTTCCCCTGTGGAAGCCTTTTTATTTTCTGCATAGGAGGAAAGACAGTGGAAAGGAAATCAATGTTATCCTCAAAGTCAAAAGCAGCTAATATAATTATTTTTTATTTGTTCATTCTGTTTATAAAAGTTCTCTTTTTTTTTCATGCTCTCAAAATGTGGTATTCTTACATARATGTTAGTCATAATTCTGTATTAGTCTGAATCTTGGTATTACTGTACAACTACATTATACAAGTTACTGTTTTCCAAAGAACAATTTGAATAGTTAGTCTGGGATGGCATTTTGGCTTATAAACCAGAGTGGATTATGGTAAACCAAGGAAGTTTTAGTGATAAAATAAAGCATTAATGCATATGTTTTATAAACAAAATACTTTACTGGTTGTACCTGAGGTAAATCATTAAAATACTTATTCTACAAAGCTTTCCTGTTGTGTGAATAAAACTGAATTTTCATATCCCGCCATACAGGCAATCTGCTGTAGGCATACATTATATTTTCATTGCAAATTTATTATCATTATTTTCTTTTTCCCTTATTGATTGTGTTTGTTGCATACTGAAAGCATTTTATTGTCTGCAGTCTCAAGAAGACTAATTCTATTATTGCTTCCACAGGATACATTCTTTCTGTCAAATAATGGAGATCCCTATGCCATTTTTATTAGTTCTGTAATTAGCATGGGTTTTGACATTTAGCTGTGGAGTCTTATACATAACTGAACTTCTGGTTGTTATTTTATGAATTCCTAAGGATGCTTCACTACTTTAAAAATTTCTTCCACTTTTTTACATGGTCATGTAAAGAACTTTCAATGTTACTGTCTCTCTGTAACAGCCCTCATGCTGAGTGGCAGGTGGTATTTTTGATCTCCGTTATGCTGTTTAGTTTCAGCAGCAGGTTCCTGTCTGTCTCCTCAAGAAGTTAGCTGGCATTTTTCCCACAAGTTGAACCTTTCTTGATCTACTTGTAAAAGCTGTAGGACCTTTATGGCTTTTCTTTTTTTAGGTCACTGACAAGAAAGTACAGGTAAGTTTTGTTAAATTATTTGCCAAATATTAGATCACAGCGTTCACTGTGGCACAAAGTGAACATATTATTTATGCTTTATGTACTATGCTGAAAGAGCTGAAAGAAAACATGTATTCCTTGCCTTCATTGAACTTGTTTCCTAAAAGTTGGCTCAAGAACCAAGGTTTATATCTGAAATGATTTCTTCTGCAGTGTAAAAAACCCAGTCTCATTGAGAGGTATATCTATGCTCTGTTTTAAGGTTTATGAAAAAGTCATCATTATCTAAATGTAAAAGGAAATAAAAACATTTTTCTATCAGTAAAAGCCTTCCATATCTGCTCATTTTCAGATAGCTTCAAAATGAGTGAAATATTGCATATTAAATTTTCTAGTGTTGAGGTCATGCATAAGAAGAGTATTCCCAATAAATTAACAGACACACTGGACTTCTCTGAACCTCTTTCCAGGGTTTTATAATGGGAGGTAATCATAATTTCGGATAATCTGGAAGACAATATTTATGCTGTTCATAAATATGATTTGTATGAGAAGTGCCTATTTATCTCCCTGTGTTGTTTGATTTTTATTTTCTAATGAAGATAGCTGACCAAAAAATATTGAGATTTTCTACAGTGAGGACTTGGATCAGTAATATAGTCACTGGACTAGAAGTGTTGATTTCCTCGTGAAATCACTGTTTTCTAATGTAGAATGAAACTAAAACATGTTGTGTTGACTTGTTAGTGTTCTAAGACAATTTTAAGAATTAGTTTAGTTGGGCAGGAAATCCCTGTGTTCTTTAAACTTCACCTTTTTTTCACTTTACTTTTTGTTCAATATTGATCCTTTTGAGATTTTAACAATGCAGCAAACTATGGAAAGTCATGCATACAGATTTGCATTCTCAACAGACATGTTTTATTGAACTGCCTCATTAAACATTAAAAATTTGTCTTCAGAGAGACAGATTGAAGTATTTCCCTTCAGCTTTTCTTTGATGTATAACTTTAGAAAATTTTTATTCTAAACATATTTAAAAAAAAAAGAGAAAAACAAAGAGATTTTGAAATAAAACTACAATTTGATTTCCCAAATGAAATTATCCTTATTTTTGATAACAGAAAAAAGGCAAAGCTTACAGGGTGGTGTTCAGAGCATACAGACATATTTTACAGCTCTGTATAAAGCATTAGCTAAGAAAACAGAATTCCCAATATCTAATTTCTAAACTGTAGCGGGAAATCATGTGCGATGGTAGTTGTACTCTGAAGAAGCAGAGCCTCCACTTTGGGGAAAAAAGTCTGGTTTTTGCCTAACTAACTGGAGTGTCAAAATGCTTTCATAGCAAAATTTTGAGTTTTTCTTGACAGGCACTTTCACAGTAGGTTAGTGAAGAAAGTATGGAAGGTATGCCTCTGGGTCTGATGTTCATATCTGTTCTGAGGTCTCCAGGGAAATTAGATCCTTGTTTTTTGTATTAGATTGTTTTCTTCAGAAGTGTTAGTATTAAAAATAGCAAGGCAGCTGTACTGTATACTTTTCCATCTAAATCCTTCATTACACATAGCTCAACAACAAAAACTGATGCTGCATCTGAATGGTACAAATATATTTGGAATCGTGATTTGTCTGTCATGTTGATGAGCTGAATGATGCTAACTTTGAAAGGAGTAATTGAAAGGTAAAGGTACCCTGTTTACCTTTTTTCTCACAAGGCATTCTAACCCGCAGGTTTCACAAGCTGCCTTTCCTCTGTGCTCAGCAAGTCAGGCAAGAGTTAGGCAAAGGCCGGTATGGGTGTATCTTATAAGATGCTGAGCATGCTTGTGTCAGACAGTGAAAAAGTTAAGCATCTAATGAGCTACATTGCACTTGAATGACAGTTTGAGAGGTGGGGTGGGGAGTTGAGTTAAAACTTGTGATTCTAGGTGTTCTTTTAGATGGAAAGAGAACACTTGGCCACTATTCAATACCAAATTACTATCATCAGGTGTTTCTTAGGAGAGAGATACAGATATATTAGAAAATCACTGTGGCGGATTTTAAGGTATAGTATTCATGCTAAAATGACCTGTCAGCTGCTTATGTGAGATACTGCCTTTCACTACCCATGTTTCTTTGTCCCACATCAATGAGCAATACAAGCACTCAGATTCTATCCCTTAGCTTTTAAAATAAGGAGAGGAGAGAAGAAAGTCTCTGAAGACTGAGAGAACCATGAAATCTCAGTATTTCTGGTATTTTCTTCTTCTGAAATAGCCAAAATCTGTTCATCCATTCCAAAACCTACTTCGATTTTCTAGAACTCTGGAGAAAAGTGCAAATGGGAACTCAAACTGTTAGACGAGTAGGCAACTGTTGTTAACTGTTTTCCTGGAAGCGGGAAAATCTATAGATAAAAAGGTACAGAAGTTGCCCAGCACTCTGGGTAGCAAACTCTGGTAGGTGACTGACTATACCTATTGGATGGGTATGGTTTTTTTGTATGTAATTAAAAAAAATAAAATCATTGTGTATCAGTAACCTATTAATCTTTAATGATTCCACAAGATTCCAACATAAAATAATGAAGCCATGAATAAAGGTAAAACAACAAATTAGTGTGGACAGGCCTTCACCCTTGAATACAACAAGCTTAACTAGAAGACAGAAAGGTCACAGCTTTTCCTCCTCAAGTTAGAAATTATTGCCAAACTGGGCTACAGAAATATATCATTACAGTATTTAGATAAGCTATAGAATAGGGGAAAAAAATGCATTTTCTGTTCTTTGAAGTGACCTGATGTGGTTTGCAGGAACTCTTATTCTAAGTTTAGATAGCAAATAAATATGACTGAATAGATTCCTAGAACATTTTAAGAAAATTACACTAACTTTAATTCATATTTATTTACCTTGCCACATAAACCCAAATACAGTAATTTAGTCAGTTTTACCATTAACTCCTGAATAACTATGAACAGACTACTAGGTCCAGCTTGATTTTATTACAATATTCAACTTCAAATTCATCAAGGTATCCTTATATTTGCTGTGTGAATATATTTATCTATGAGACTGTATTCATTTGAGCTATTCAGAGACCAGAAGACACTATATTTAAGTATGCAGACACGTTTGCTGTACTTCTACTAAATCCAGTAGAGATACAAAAAGCAAGTTTTTGTGTCCAAGTTAGTGTGGCACAAATGAATGAATAGTTTCTCAAACAGTGAAGAATCCAAATCTGTGAAGATTTGCATGCTTGCTTTGCTGTACTCGAAGTGAGACTCCATGATTTTAGGTATTTCTATTCCCAGTGTACACTGAGAGTGTGCACATTAACAAACAGTTCGGTGCAATGGAAACAGATCTCTGCTCTGGTGAGACCCCACCTGGAGTACTGCGTCCAGCTCTGGAGCCTTCAGCACAAGAAAGACACGGACCTGTTGGAGCGGGTCCAGAGGAGGGYCACRAAARTGATCAGGGGGATGGAACRCCTCTCCTATGAAGAAAGGCTGAGAGAGTTGGGGTTGTTCAGCCTGGAGAAGAGAAGGCTTCGGGGAGACCTTATTGCAGCCTTTCAGTACTTAAAGGGGGCTTATAARAAAGATGGGGACAAACTTTTTAGCAGGGCCTGTTGTGACAGGACAAGGGGGAATGGTTTTAAACTAAAAGAGGGTAGATTTAGACTAGATAGAAGGAAGAAATTTTTTACACTGAGGGCAGTGAAACACTGGAACAGGTTGCCCAGCGAGTTGGTAGATGCCCCATCCCTGGAAACATTCAAGGTCAGGCTGGATGGGGCTCTGAGCAACCTGATCTAGTTGAAGATGTCCCTGCCCATGGCAGGGGGGTTGGACTAGATGACCTTTAAAAGGTCCCTTCCAACCCAAACTATTCTATGATTCTATGATCTATGAAGTTAAACAGTTGGAACTAAGGATCCAATGTTCACACCATATGTTTTTGGAAAGTCTTATTTCAGACTAGCTCTTGTCTGGTCTCTGAGACTAAATGCCCATTAGCAGTCAGAATAAATCAGATGTGCTGCTAAAGCACATCTGGTTTAGTTTCATCCAAAGGAATCTAGTTAGCATGCTCTGAAACTGTTCCATGAGGCAAATCAAAGTACGACAAGTGGGGGAGATCAAGGGATTCAATTCAAAAGCATAGTTCTCCTCAGAACTAAGATGTGAAATTGAACACCCCAGAGTGGAGGTGATGCCTCAGTGGTTAATTTAACTGAGAAGCCACTTTCAGATGCAGAATTACATGAGAGCAGTCTATGCTGTTATTATTATTCCTGTATTTTAATACTGGGCCAAAGGAGTCTGTAGAAAGCAGTGTCTGTAGAAGGATAAACAAGTAGGATGAAGACTGAACCTTTATTAACTTGACAATTTTTCATCTACTGATTTCTTATGTGAAGTGTTGGGCAGTGATGGCAAAAAAGATTCATCATTAAATGTCTTGAAAAATACAGTAAAATATAAAATCACTTGTCTCTATTCTATCTGTGCAGTACTTATGCATTTTATTTTCTACAAAGTGTTACTCTTAAGTTACCCCACTTAGTGACATGCTAGAAACTGTGATTTTACTTTTCTAATGGTATTTATTAATAGCATACAAATACTTTGTCTTTTGAACTCCTTATCTTTCTAATTTGGATCCATCATTGGAATTCCAACAAGGTTCTAGTAGTTATTTCATTTTCAGATCTTTGATGCCTTCCAATAGCTAGATTTTTTGATTCCCTTGTAAAACTTTATTGATTTGGGGGTGTTTATGCAAATTATTTTAAATATGCACTTCAACATTAATCTGTATTGTGGATGAAGATAATCCTGAAGTCCATAAATATGAGTTATTCAGAAGTCTAAGTGATATCCAAGTTTGGGGTCTATATGTGTGAACATGCATAAATATTCATGCAATGTAGTTGCTATTTATGTTTATATATATGTAATTAAGTTACATATACATATAGAGAGAGAAAGAGAAAAAGGTTTTTTCAAATGAGTATAAATAGTTTTCCTTAAAAATATGATAGGATAATAACATATAGAGAAAATGTTATTAATCTCCCAATTGTGGAATGTGAGGACTGTAGAGGTTTCAAAAATGTATCTAAAAATATATATATTTGTCAGAAAATTATATTTGTTATCAATTAACTTTTACTTTCCTGTATATACAGGTACGTCTGTTCTACAGGTGACAGCCACAGATGCAGATGACCCTACATACGGAAACAGTGCCAGAGTAGTGTACAGTATTCTTCAGGGACAGCCATATTTCTCTGTTGACCCTAAAACAGGTGGGTATTTTATATTTCTGTCAGTGTGATTTGGCTAATATGTTGTAGTTAACTAAGTCTGGTAGATGAAATCCAATGTACAAAAAAACGCAGGTGGGTGGCATATGTTTGGTTTTTTTTAATTCCTATTATATCCTACTTCTTGCTTTAACACTATGAAATTTAGGAGTTGCTATGTTTTGCTGAGTACTAAAACGAGCCTACTGTGTACAGAATTAATTCTGCATCGTGCCGTGATGTGAGCCATTCAGCCAAACTGGAATAGCACTTTTTCATCTTTTCAAGCCTCTGTTTAGGAAGTGACTCAAGCGTGCCTAATACATTATGATTTTAAATGCTTTGTTTTGCCTGAAGTATAGGCTTGGGAGGATTATTGAATGTGTGCTTCAACACATATACCATAATAAATTAATATCATTCTTGTATTTATAAAACTGCAGCATTGCCATTTCACTGAAAATTTATTCTATGATTCAAGAAGTAGAATGAGCTGAAATATTTATGCTTAAACTCTACGCATTGCCCTCTCCTTTTTTCCGCAAAGTGTAAGTTATGTATAATGAATCCCAACTGGTTTCTTTAAAGAAAGAAGAAATCTCTTTTAGGGATGGGGGTTGTTACTAGTTTTGGGTTTTCTGAAGAGTATTATCTTAAATATTAATATAATGGTATAATTTTAGTGCGCATTTATAGTCCTTAATAATGAGGAAATATAATTTAAGAAAGTACTTTTTTCATCTGAGTTTTGTAACTATTTTTCCCTATCTATATCAAAGCTTTAATACTGAGGGGAAAGAATGAAATATAGTGATCCCTACACTTAACTGTAGGGAAGAATAATGATTTTTAAAATGTGCTGAAGCGAAGTAAGTATAGTATAAATAGTTTTCAATGTAATGTTTTTACATTTAAGTGTCTTTGCTTGTGTACATTAATCTCTGTGGAACTTGGAGGTATACGCTTGCTTCATTACTAAGAGAAGTGTATCTGTGCCATCTCAGCTAGCTTTGAGGTTAGGCCTCCTTTCAGTAGGAGGCTGGACTCCACGACCCCCAGAGGTCTCTCTCAACCTAAATTATTCTATAAATTTGTGAACTCATGTTAGAAAGGCCTAGGAGCACAAAGCCTGACAGGATCATGTTGGAGGACTATGTGAGGTGCTGGGAGGCAAACCTGATGCAGGCCTGTTCCTACATACTGTCTTTTGGGAACGACTGCTGGCACACACCTTACCCAGCCATGTGTGAGTACAGTCTGGCAGAGTACTAGCTGGCACAGGCTAAAACCACTCTGAGGTACATGTTAACAGCTAAGAGGTATGGAAAATCAGTGGTACAGTGCTCAAGCTCTCTCTGCCCTTGTTTTACTTAGAAATACAATGCTGGTCTACATTTCTGCTTCTGTTTTGTCACTTGGGGGCAATGGCCTATACTCTTTATTTTGATAATGGCGTGGAACTTGTAATCTGGAGCTGCTATTCAGTCAGTGAAGAATCATAATGGATGTTCTCAGTATCAGGTCTGTATCACAAAAGAAAATAGTATTGTTATATCACTGTTTGTATGTTATAAAGAAAGCAGATGGGAGTGTACTTTCACTCCCCAAGCCTTAGGCTTTGGCAGGAATTTAATAACACTTTATGAACTTAAACTGTTTTTAATATGTGTATAGAATATGAAAATGTTTCTGATGCCTTAGTCTATTAAAATGGCAAAAGAATAAATACCTTAAGATGTAAGTAGACAATGAAACAGTGAAAAAAACTGGAGAAGGCTTTTTGATTTGATAAGTTGTCTTTTTATAATTCCAGAATAGCAGTTAATTTAATTTGGCATGATATAATGGGAAGAAGTAGAATACTGGAAATGATGGGAAAGTCTTGAAGAATGGAGTGTTTCACTATGAAATTTCACTTTGAATTTCTGGGGTTTAAGACACTCCATTTTTGAAAAACATCACTCTTCTGAATTTGCAAGCATTTCTGTGACCTGTTTTTCCTAAGGCCTGAATTGTTCAATTCCATCTTGGTTATATTTTATCTGGAAGTTTTCTGAATTTACTGTGACATGCACAAACTTCCTTTACAAGAAAGAGGTAGAAGGGCCAAAACAGGGAAGAAGACAGAGAAAGGTCCCAACATTCATGACTGAATGTAACGTTTGTGAAGCCTAAGGATCTTTTATGGCTATCAGTAAAACTTCTTGGAGCTATCAGATGCAGACATCAAGCTGTTCATAGCTCTAGTGTGAATACTCATCTTAAGAAGTCTTCTGCTTCTAGCTTAGCGCTGCCTAAACTTGGTTTTAAACAACTTACTATCTAAAGACTTTATAATTATGGATGTTTAGGAGCTTAGTTTAGAATAGTTTAAATAGGATTTTAGAATTCATGCATCTAAAATGTAATAGTGGGCCAGCACCAAATTACAAACTTCAAAGTAAAAAAAGCTGTGTTCTCAGCAGAAGAACATCTTTGTTAGCTTATCTGATAAAAGGCTCRTCTCTACACACCCAAAGGAGGGCAGAGGTGCAGCACTGGGAGAGTAACTCCCCTGCCCTAATTAGAGACTCGAGCCTGGGCTCGTCCCAGGGCTGTCCCAGGAGAGCCTCAGCCCCATGGGCCGGGGCTGACACCGATCACGAGGAGTCAAGAGGAGATGCTGTCCTGATCACCCTTCAGGCTGAGGGAGCTACTGCCTACAGGGGTATGGGACACATTAGGGGATGCAGGGAAGAGCATTATGGTATTGTACTAGATCTGTTTGGGGATGTTTAGAGGAAGAACCACAGGCAGGGGAAGGGAGGGATTGAGATGGATTAGGGAGGAAAAAGCAAGCAAAAATACAGGGGTAAGGGGATAAAAGGGGCCAGTCCTGTATAAACAGGCTCTTGCTCAGTACCGTTGTCTAGTCGTGYCCTGTGCTTGATCAACACAGTCTGTCTTGTATCTTCTTATGCTCCACTTCTGTTTGCCTGAGTAAAGGGACTCTGTCTGTATGCATGTGCGTCTGGAGGTTTAAGTGCCAGCGACTGGAGCTGGACCATGGGTCAGAGGGTCCCATGTGTCTGTGGTGCCAGTAAACTGGAGAAGTACAGAGTGTGTGCGTATTGCGTGGGTGTGAATGTCAGTGTGGGATCACTACTGAGTATCAGGCTGGAGTAGCCAGCAAGTCGGATGAGTGACTTGGGTGCCAGGTATCCACGTGGCCAAAAGTCTGGGCCAGATACTGGAGAGACGAGAGGGTTCATAAGTCAGCTGTTGTAGGGGCCCAGAGGTCCAGACTGACTACGAGAGCGACTGTGTGGTCTGTGGGTTGACTGAGAGGCCTGTTTGCATCTGTGTGTCTCTGTGCATGAGGCAAGGGGAGACCAGGGAGCCAGGAGCCAGCTCTTGGATAGCCTGGGTGTCAAAGCCAGCTACTGAGAGCCCATAATGTGTATGTGGGGGTGTCAGTGGGCATGCAAGGTAAGGCCAGAGAGTCCAGGGCCAGTTACTGGATACACTTAGTGTCTCAGGCCCATTACTGGCGGATAYATTGTGTGCTGGGGTGGGTGGGGATGTGTGAGTGTGTCCAGGATTRAAAGGGGATCTGTACCAGCAGCTGGAGGGGGCTGCACGCCTCAGACTTGTATGTCCAGCTGCCAGCAAGCGGGGAGGCTGGGGATCCAGGTGCCAGCTACTGGATAGAATGAGTGTCTAAGGCAAGTTACAGGAGGGATCCATGTTGAGTACATGTGTGTATTTCCAACTAAACTGACCTTCCTCCTGATCAGCTGGAGAAGGATGAGGCTGTCTGTGCCATTTGTGTTTTAGTGCCAAGTGTTGCTATCTGTGTGTCGCTTGCTGCGTGTATGTGTTGCATCTGTGTGCATGCCACTTGGGAACACAGCCTCACTACTGCTTCTAAATCACAGATTAAAAACAGGGAGTTGCAGCAACCTCACCTCCATCAGGCTACCAGATTTGGCAACTCCTAACAATCTTTAGTTTTTCAGGTGATTGGCTCTAGGGCCTGTGTTTTGCTTTGGTTTTTTCCCCCCCTGGGAAGGAAGAATTGTAAACTCTGTGTGTAGAAATTTGCTGCAACTATGTTGTTATGACTGTGAATGTCAGAACTAGTGTCCATGCATTACATAAAGTGTAAGATTTTCAAAATCTTTTGAATTTTAATGGCTTTCTAGGAAGTGTTTTGTATTTGTGTTTATTAATTACCTTTAGTAATTAGCTATGGGATGTAATAGTAATTAGCTATGTAATTAGTAATTAGCTGTGATAGCCTGCATTGGTTTCTGTTTGCTTTCCTCCCCAGTTGCAGCAAAGTATTCTGCTGAATTTTTATAAATAAGTATGTATTAATAATGCTGATGAGAGAGAGAGAAGAAGTCAATGTTTAGATCCTAGGTGTATTTGCAAGGATTATGTGTATAGGATTATATGATTTTTTAAATCAAAATATTCAGGGAACCCCAGAAAACATGAGTCACTTATCCTTTTAAAGTACCATTAACCTCACTGTAAAAATAAAATAAAATAAAAAATTATCAGTGAAGAGTAGAGCAAATAATTTATTAATATAATTAGTATTTTAATATGATTCCCCCTCCCCGTAGAACTCTGAACATCTTTTGAAATGCCCAAAAACACATGAAAACTTCTCCTGGGAGTTTGAGTTACAAATTTAATACCCCACCTTTCCCAAAACATGAGGTTTTTTGATCCATGAACTTGATGTAGGATCTATCCCTGYTTGTTCTTTGCTTATGTCAAGTGTGGCTCATGACACAGCAACATTTGACTGATAACCCAACCCCAGAAGCTCATTTTTTCCTGGGGAAACCTCAAATTAGACTGTGTTTTTTTTCTAACAGCTATAGCAACCCACTTTCAGTTGCCACATGCTTTGGGAATGAAAGTGAAACCCATAGTCCAGTTCTACTGCTTACATAGTAAACCCATATCTGGAGGATGTTAGCTACACACAGCTCTTCCCAGATGCATCAATCTTTCTGAAAAGAACATACAGAGTGAATTAATCTGTGAGGCATTTGTCCTTTCAAATCAGCAGTTCTGGTTGTAACTGTGATGAAATAAGAAATAAAAACCTCATTCATTGCAGTTTTGAATTGAAATGTAGACACTGGTGGGGTGGGAGAGAAACACATTTATCATTGAATTAAAAGTGAAAAAAGATTAGATATTTGTATTTATAATGATCTGCTGTTACAGCAGTAGTATTACAAAGTTCTTAATCATGTGTCAGCTTGTTTTGCTTTTTTTTACTTGAGGATATTAAATAGTAAAGAAATATATATGCCTATTTATGAAAGAATGTCACTGTAAATTAGTACAGACTAATTACGAAGTGTGAGAAGAGTGTCAACCTCCCTTTGCTTTCTGTCTTCACAATAATATGAACAATGGCTTCAAGCATCCCTATAAGAAATGACCTATTTGCTACTTACCTAGTTTGGTTCCTCACTGAGAGCACAATACAAATAATAAACATAGTCAGTGGCTGAATAGATGCTTCCAAATATAGAGATGTGCCTCATGAACACCAAATGAGCAGTCCCTGAAGTTCAAGACTTTTGTCCTCATCTGTAACTATTATTCTTATTCTTTTCTGGAAGTTCTTGGCCATAGTTCATATGGGAATGGCAGATTTTGTGGCATTATAATATGTAGAGTATAATTTTAAGGTTGCATGTGTATTCCTCTGGGAAACAAGAAAAAAAAAATTGATTGTTTATAAAGTTATTCACAGATTCGATACTGCCAAATAAATACTAATGCTTAAAAAAACATTGTTAATGAATGAAATCTGTTAAAATGAAGTTCTTTTAATACTGAGATAATAATTATGGATTTAATRGATTAAGGTCTACCTCATTTCCTTATTTTAGAGAAAATACCTTAAATTGGCGTGAAGAGGAATTGCATAGACTTTCCAGTACAAAAAGGAAGAGCACCCTTTGCATGCTTTAGTAGAACAGTCTGTCACAGTATCCCAGATAAGAATCTACTGTGCTAATTGGAGTAATGCTAAGGCATTTCATGACCTTATGTCTCTGCCATACATAGGAAATCGTACTAGTTAGTAAAATCATTTCAGAAATCAAATTCTGCTGCTTACTTGAATGAACATCCTTATCTTTGATATTAAGAATTCTCACCTTTTTTAGTTGAAATATCTTTCTTAGTGGCATCTGTTTAAAATAAGCACGTTTACAAGGCTTAATGACCCCCTGCTGATACGCAGATTTGTTCATATTAGAGTGCTAACTGAAACTGGAGAGTCCTGTGTTTAACTTTCTCTTTTCTTCATGCTGAGAGGCTCCAGTATCATTTTAATGACCTTACGGGGCTATAGAAGTATCTTACATAAATTGAATGCTTCTACTCTAAAGGAATACTTCATGATGTCCCCCTAACTCCACAACTAAGACACCACAGCTGATGCCCAGGTTCCTGTAGTGATCTTAAAGTAAACTTAACCTCCTCTATCACAGTTTTTACTCATGGGTTCTTAAACTGTTGTTGCTCAATAATTAAATCTTATAAAAAACAGTAAGGGCGATTGCATTAATCATAAAATTTTGCTAAAGACACCGTCTGTTTGAGTTAAGTAAGGAAATATCTGTGATGAACCTTCAAAATCTCACTCGTGCTTGCATTGCAGACCATTTATAGGTATTAGTAAAAACTCCGACTTAATTATATGTGATTGGTTTCTACTTAGTATCAAGATGAGGTCACAGTGAAGAATCAGTCTGAAAGTTGAGTTATTTTTATTAGTGATACATCTTGCTAATGGTGTGTAGGATTAAAATAAATCTGTTTTGTGCATGGGTACTGTAATTTTATCTGAAGTTGTAAGAACTGTATTCCATGTTCAGGTTTTCACATGTTTATTTTCCCTCAAGGAATTTCTGAAATGTTGTAATAAAAATTACATCTCTAGTGTATATAATTGCCAAAGTCTGCAGTTTGTTGTCAAGAGAATCACTAAAAATTCAAACTCAAAATTTGAAAGAGTCTTACCTCATTCTTCTAATTCTACCAGGTACTGTACAATGCACTCCTTCATTCCTGAAGGAACAGAAATACGTGCTCCATCTAAAAATATTGTCTTGAACACTTGTTTGAGAGTGTCATCTGCCAGCTCTCAGCTAAGAGTAATGTAAATATTGTAATGTCCTTTGCTTTGAATTTTAAGTAAATACTGGATTTTCTACACCTACAGTTTTCGCACTTTTAAGATAAACTCTGAACAATGGACTCAATTCTCACAGTTTTCTTGTGTGTTCAAAATATTTATATACTATTACAGTGTTCCCTAGAGTTATTCAAAGGATAACTTAGGGCATCAGACGAGCAGGCAGAGAGATGAGCAGCTGAACAATCCACTGTTTCTTTTAGTTTTCTAAGGGCTCTGTTTTGGTACAGTTGAAGATTTTACGAGGGCATTGGTACAATGAAACCTTGTTGTTTAGGCCTTGTTTTCCAGTAGCATGGAAACTGCACAGAAAAGTCCTTGCTAATTGAAAGTGTACAAAGAGGAGGGGCAAAATGGTGTGCTGAAGATGCGTAATAAAGGTAATACCAAAGCAGCAGCACTGCTTCGGAGCAAAGGTCTCTACAGCATAGAGCAGTGTTTCTTATGGTGACTGATATTTGCTGAACCATCCTCTTACCTGTATATCCTGATGCAATTTTTGCCATCCACCACCAGGAGATTTTGTGGTCTGCCTGCTGGAGCAGGACTTTGAGGAGCAGAAGATGGATCAATCACTCATCAGGACCAGTGTTCTGGCACTGTACTTTCTTTGCTGGTTACCTACCACCACTATCTCTTCCAGCATCAATCATATAGTTAAAAAGGACAGGCATAGGAGGCAGAAAAGCAAGGGCAAAAAGATTGCCTGATGTTCTAACCTTGTTTTCCCTCTCCCATGAGATGGACCATGTGTATTGGACATTGATTTCAGAAATAGAGAAGAAATTATTCCTTGGTTGTTCCACTCTTTTTTGTTTCTGTGTTTGTTATTCTTTCATCATCTGGTGTTGTGAACAACTACTATGGACAATGTGTGTTGTCCAGCCACAAGTTATCCTCACAAAAAAAAAAAAAAAAAAAATTGGCACATGCTTCTGTAACCACTAATTGGCAATTGGAAAGTTCCCAGATCATGTTGTCATCTTGGCTTCCTAACCAGGACTACTGCAATATGGTAACTGCATTCCTTTTGTTGGTAGACACCCTTTTTTTTTTTTTTTAACCTTTCATCTGTAAATACACAGATATATTTTTACTTTTACAACATAATGCCTGGTTATTGTGGGCTAACCCCAGTTTGTAGCTACGCCCTACACAGCCACTCGCTCACTACCCCCACAATAGGATGGGAGAGAGAATGGGAAGGATAAAAGTGAGAAAACTCGTGGGTTGAGATAAAGACAGTTTAGTTGGGAAAGCAAAAGCTGTGCGCACAAGCAAAGCAAAACAAGGAATTCATTCACGACTTCCCATCGGCAGGCAGGTGTTCAGCCATCTCCAGGAAAGCAGGGCTCCATCACGCGTAACGGTTACTTGGGAAGACAAAACGCCATCACTCCGAATGTGTCCCCCCCTTCCTTCTCCTTCCCTCAGTTTTTATTGCTGAGCATGACATCGTATGGTATGGGATATCCCTTTGATCAGTTGGGGTCAGCTGTCCCAGCTGTGTCCCATCCCAACTTCTTGTGTACCTCCAGCCTACTCACTGGTGGGGTGGTGTGAGAAGCAGAAAAGGCCTTGACACTGTGTAAACACTGCTCAGCAAGGCTAAACCCCCCCTGTGTTATCAGCACTGTTTTGGTCACAAATCCAAAACATAGCCCCATACTAGCTACTATGAAGAAAATTAACTCTATTCCAGCCAAGGCCAGTACACTGGTGAAGCACTATGTTTATTTGTTCAACCAGATTTAAAGTCCTGATGTGAAAACAGTGAGACATATGATCATATAGTCTGGATTCTGGTGCTGTGTCCTTTTCAGTCTTTCTCTTAGGTGTAAAACTGCTATCTGCTCACCATTGCCAGGTTTTGCTTTTACCTTCTATGGGAYATTGGAAAAAGTTCCTAATGTTAATGTTTATTAAGCTTGGTTTTCCATACTTCCAGACATTCACATCTTTTCAGATGTACTGAGGATAGTAAATAGCCTGCTGTTTTCTGAAGGTCTAAAATACTGTGCTGTGTCTATTACAAAAGTTAAAGATCTTGGTGTGAGAAGAGCATTCCATTGCAAGTGTCTGTAAGATGTCCATTTTTCCAGAATAGGATTACTTCTATGAACAGGTGTTTCTCTCTGTGTCTTTGAACTTTTCACAAGGGATATATGAACATTAAAGTTCTTTGTTTTTAAACAAGGAAGGCTAATGTTCCATCCCAACAAAGTGTGGAAATTGCACATGTGATAAAATGTGTTTAACTTCAGGGAAAGGGAATGAATTAGATTTCACCCTAAAGCCACAAATACATTACTGTAATTTTTAGCTCAACTGGGATGAGAGCCAGGACACTAACTCAGAAGATGAATGCACTAGACTCTTTAAAGACTCTGCCCCTAAGGACCAGTCCACATGTTAGCAATACTTTTCCAGATCAGTCTTTATTGTTGTGGAATTAAGCAGTGACTCTATTGCCTTTAATTGTGCTAACAGGTGTCATTTTTCTAGACAATAGGTTACTATTGGCATCTCTAGTTCTACAAGAAAGAACTACTGGGACATTGAATCTTCTTTTTTCCCCCCGCTTAAATTTTTGGCTGGGGGACTGAAATGAAGATACAGAGCAAAGCATGAAGTTGAACTTTGTAGAGGTGCCCTAATTCATACACAGCTCTGCTTCTTGATCCACATTCCCTTTTCCAATTTAATTTTCCCTTTCACAAGCTGTTGTGGGTATTGGTATTATTGAGGATAATAATTTCAGAAATGCAGTTCAAGGGTGGCAATGAAACTTTGCAATGGCAATGAAAGTGAGAGGGACCAATATTGAGGTACTATTCCAGGAGCTATGTTATCTGCCAGTTTGGTAATGCTAAGGTGCCTGCTTATGGTTGGAGACACACTGGTTATATATTTATTAAATGGTTTAACTTCTTGTGTCTCTATGAGTTTTTTACAAATATATTGTGTTAATAATGCTATTGCTTTAATAATAAGTTTGAGTAAGTTCACATTTTTGCCTTTCATATTTTGAGAAATTACGTTTAATTCACACTGGAGGCGGGGAAAAGACCAGTAGCGGTAACTTGTGAAAAGGAAATTAGGCATGTAGAATTGATTGAGGATACTGTTTCCTTTAGCAGTTGCGTATAAACACAGATTTTTATAATGCACACAAACCCTGTGACTTAAAAACATAGCTACTCTCAGAATTATAATGCATAATCTACATTAGATCAATTAATATGCATGCATCTGGTTTCCCATCAGTCTTCATCTTTTAGAACAATGCATACATTTTCAGTTACAATCTGAATAAAAGTGGCTGATAACATCTTGTCTTGTAATAAACCCTACAGAACAACAAACCTAGTATGGTGATGATGCTTTTCCAAAGATTATGTATAAAGACAATGCTTCTCAAGAAATATTGTCCAGCAAAAACAATTCAACTGTAGTTGAGATACCTCCTAAGAAAAACTGAACATTAGCTTTATAAAATTAACACAAGCTCCGTATCTATTGGCCATCTACTTAACAAACAAGCACAAGGTATTTATGAACCACTTTTACACCGGTTTTAAAATATGGTAACAACAAAGATGACATTTGGGGAACATCTATAAGTCAGTTCTTATCTGAATAGGAAGGGAAAAAGAACCTACCTTCAGAAGCCACCAACAAACCTGTGATCTATCCAGGAAATTTGACCTTTACCAGCTGTATGTCAGCATTTGTCCTCCCTTCGATATTCAACTTTGCAGCCTTCACAACGTCGCTGCCTGTGTGAACGGGGAACACAAAGCCTGACCATAAGGTTTCCTGGTTTCCCTTAGGTGGTGTCCATCTTTTCTGAACTTGTCCCAGAGTGCGTTTTCATTCCCTTGCCGACTTTGGCAAGCCCAAGAGCAGCAGCAGCAGCAGTACAGTGGGCTTTGTCTGGTCTTTAAGACTGCAGTTAGGCTCTGATCAAACACAACAACCAGCAAGTTTACCTCATGTCTTTGTAACTGTCTCTATGATTTGCTAGCATATTTGTAAATTTAAAATTTAGGAGAGACTATAACCAGACTTCCTGAGATGCTGTAACTTCACTTCCAGGAGAGGATACTGTTCAGTACTAGTTTCTTTTTACTTATTTTTGCTTACACGTGTATTCTGTGACTTAATTAGTGAATGATAGTAGGAGTTAGGTCTTTTTTTCTGAGGGTCAGATTAATCAGCATTTGTCCACCACCGTATCTGGAACAGGAACATTTACGTGACAAAAGCACACAGATACATTATCAAATCAAAGGGTCTGTCTTTATGTGCTCTTTCCAAGTTTCCATATAGACTTGCCATTTTGTTTGTCAGGGTCTGGAGTCCACTAACAGGACACCCCACCCTGCCTGGGGCCCAGGACCCCATGTCAGCCCCCCGGGGCCATCAGCCCTTGCCCCAGCAATGCCGCAGCAGGGCCRGTCTCCAGCTCCCCACAGCCCTGCCCCGCCCAGCCATGGAACCCGCTGAGCCAGGCCCCTGTCCCCAGGGAGGTGCCCAGTGCCCAGGGCTGGGGCTGCCCCGGTGCCCCCCGGCTGCCCTGCTCCTGGCTGGGGTGGGACGGGCCCTGGCTGCCAGGCCTGGTCCCCAGCACCTGGCCCCAGGGAGCTGCCAGCCCCTGCAGTGCCCTGACACTGTTGCAAGTGTTGTTGTCAACAAAGGTCTGTAGGATGGATGTTTTTCTTCACAGTTTTAAACCCATGAGCAAAACCCGTCCCTCAGGCAAAAAAGGGTTTTCAAATTCCCAGCCAGTACATGCCTTATGCAATATTTTAAACATTAGATAAAGCCTCTGTCATTGAAAATTGTCACACTAGAAGCGGGAGAAGCGGAGCTCTTTTTGCTACCCATTGCAGAGGAGTGCAGCCCAGTCTGCCGTCTTTAATTTAGGTCCCCAGGGAAGTCATTTGTTTTCTTTTCACATAGTTTTGTCTTGTTTTTCTCTTGGTACACATTTCAGGATTAAAGCATGAAATTTTTTATACTATTTGTGGTCATGATTACAATATTAAAATATTCTAAAGATGCTGTCCCTCTTCCTTTTTCCTTAGCTGGTCCATAAAATTCTCAGTATTTCTGTTATGTAGTATTTTGAGAGCATGTTTACGATGTTTGCAAGGAAAAATTCAATTCCATCTGTAACATCAGGGAAAGTGTAAGAGTAGAAGCCTTTCTGGAATTTAGTAAAGCACTTGCAGTCCCAGAAGCAGATATAGCCATCATGGGAGCAGGCCTAAGGAAAGAGAGTAGATTAAATGAGGTTTTGCTCTCTCCCAAACTGTTCTTTCAAGAAATACATTTTAGATCAATAGATTGCATCTAAAAGTATTCGGGCAGAAAATGCAACAATTCCCTATATATCTGACCACCATGTGAGTTAGGCTTCACTTTACTTGAATGGAAGACAAAAATAAAATGAGGGACTTATCAGCTAAGGCTGTTTTTTTCCTGAGAAATCTCTCCTTGTGATGAGATTTTCTCTAGGTTTTTGTCTTCAACATAAAATGGCAAGGACTGGTAACACAATGCAGGTCCTTTCACTTGAATGTATTTCCCAAGACTTGGCTTTAATCCATTTGTAATCAGTTCTGATAAAAAGTTAATATCACAGTGAAATGGATTAATCATATGAGCCATAATGTTCTGTAAATGTAACTGAATCACTGAAAGAACATATGAGTATGTTTACTTGTCTAATCCTTTGCATTTAATTAAATACAGTACCCTTCTGCGCTGTAGAGAGGAAGCCTCCATTTTCAAAGTGGATGTCTTTATGATAAATATCCAGCTTACTTTGTACTTTGGAAGAAAAGGAAAAGAAAACCTGCTTTAAATTAGGAAAAGCAGACAAAACTTACCCTGTTGGTTTTTTACAGAACTTTGTACTCACATATAATGGCTCTTTTGGATATTTTTTATAAGTCTCTGTTTTATTAAATAGATTAGATTTGGTTCAGGTGTGATACTATGGCCAACGGATTCTCAATGGTGTTGACAATATATGTCAACAATTGCATCTTCTGATTCGGAAAAAATTGACATAAAGCACTATATAATTTTTTTTGGAAATGGCTCCAAAAACTTTGCTTCTAACCTCAAATTTGTGTAGTGTAGCACGCTCTGCAAGAGTTTCAGAATGCTCTGGTAAAACAACAGTTGCAAGGTATACTAAGGTAATAAAAATAATACAATGCATTACACAATGCTATTAGGTRTATCTGCAAATTATTTTGGGTAATTGCTGCCATGACAAATGATTATTTATAGATATATAAATTGCTAATATAAAAATCTCATCTGTAAAYGATCATAAAAGATGAAAGAAGGTAAAAAAAATTATTGGAAAAATACAATTTTTTCAGAATGTGGTAGACTACTGTTACACTACACTATTGTTAATAATTTTAACATGGTTATACAACAAAGTACAGAAAACATTCATTTCATATTCAACATGTAGATTTGTTTATTTTGAGACACCATCTCCTTGTTTAGCTAATACCCTATTAAGTCAGGAAACTAAGAGTGAGTGCAATGTAATATGAGGTACATGTGTAGTACAATTGAATTTGGCTTGTGTAATTGTTTTTAAAATACTGTTTCTTGACATAACTTCTGGATATTCATCATTCTTGTAAATTCTGTCTTTCCACTTATCTTGAGGTAGAACCTTCTTTTTCTCTGGTAGTGTTTCCATGATAAAGATCTTGCAAGAGGATTTTTTTTTTGATCTGGACTGCTGGAACAAATGAAGCAAATGTACATAAGATCAACATCTGATCATTTTAAAAACTTTTGAAACATCCATTTCTGGAGTTGCTTCYATTCAGAGAAGAACAGATGCAAAATGAAATCTTAAAAAAATGCARATTTAAACAGAGATGATTAGGCTGTGACTTTGGTGTGGCTTAAAGAGAGGGTGATACATACTTACCATCCATGTGCTTCTCTCAGGATGTATTGTACTTTAAAGATACGAGGAGCAATTAATTTCTTGTTTCTCATAGGAGTGGCCTCCAGGGATAGTAATTTTTCACTGGCTTATATGTCAGATACCTGTTACCACCTATCTTCTGTTGAAACGAGCACCGAAATAAATGGAATTGACTATATTTGTCTTGATCAGCTAACCGTACAAGAGGTCAAAGACCCACAGGTATCTTTCATTTGAATGTGGTTTAATCTGACTTTGCAGGAATTTTGTCGTCCTTTGAATAGAGGCTCCCTGGCAAGACTTTAGGAACGCTCTAACCTCCTCGAACCTTAGTTGTGGGGTATCTACTGCATTCACCAAGCACTGCATTAGGCTGCTTGTCAAAATCTAATAAGATTTTTTTCTTCTTGATTCATTTGCGATTAATAATACAACTAACAGCTGTTGCCAGATGACAGCCACAATGTTTCTGTGTTTTTAATATTTTCTTCTTCTGACTCTGAAGATCCTTTCTGTCTGACAGGAGTCCTCAGGGTGAATTTCGAGGCCTTGAAATTAAAAATGATTCATGTAGCTGCTGACACATATTCCTAGGCAGAAGCAGAATAACAAATCAAAACCAAATGTCCTTTACATTTTCTCTCAAGTCAGCTATTTTACTGAAAAGATCCTAAATTATTAGTGAAAATTTCATTTTTACTAGGGCTGTACCACACGGGAAGMGTATAAGAAGTAACAGGTAAAAAAGGAGCAGTGCTTTTAAACTCACTGTAGGTGCTAGGATTTTTTAATCTACCTCACCTTTTCACTGCATTACTATCTATTTTTATCTGTAGTTAAGAATTTTGCACCATTTGTTGTATGACAGATAACTCCTCCCTGTAGAACATATGAATTCAAGTACTCATTGGCGCAAACACATAGAGGAAAATATTTTTTTATTACAGGAGTTAGGACTCAGAAGAATATCCAGCCAGATGTTTTTTTCGGCACTTGCAGCTTTTGTGGTACTTGTAAAGCCAGGCCGTGATGTTGGCTGTGCTGCAAGCTGCCTGTGGCTCAAGGGGATATCGGAGCATCTGCCTCTGTAGTGCCACAGTTAGTTCAATTCACTTTATATCTGGGGCCTTCTCCAGGGCTTGCTCCATTTACTTGTACAGCCCGACACTCCAGCATATTCTAACCTGCTGGTGTCCCCTGCCTGCATACGTGCTTCCTTCCTCAGGAGCAAGCAGGGGCTGAGGGCAGCTGTGCCATCTCAGGCATTGCTGGGACTCGTGAAGGGAGCAGCCAGCCTTTGAACTGRTGTTCCCTGCAGCTGTGGGATGCTGCAGACATGCTCTGCTCACAGACCCTGCCTGGTACATAGTGAACAGAAGAATAGAAAAAGGCTTTGTTGGCATTTCTCTTTTTGACTAGTCAAAGTGGAAAGAGACGGACATGTTCGATGATCTTAAAGGTCTTTTCCAACCTGAATCATTCTGTGACTCTATGTTAGCATTTCCTTGTGCTGGCCAGTTTCTTATAGTATGGACACTGAAACACCCATACGTCAAATGGCAGGGAAGTCCGTCTGAGGATCACCAGTCCTCATATTCATGGCAAAAAGGCTCTCCTATCTGGTGGCAATCATCATGGTGCCTGTGCGACATTGTAATGTCATCTGGTTTTCTAAGAAGCGCTTCTGATCTTCCACACCAAATCAGTTTCATATAGATTTAATTTTACAAGCACARCAATATATATATAACTGTGTTACTGTTCTGAGAGAATGGCTTAGTGGACCATAGTAGACCACAGTACAATCTAGAATATAATATGATGGCATTGCTACTTTTTCATTGCTCAGTGATGGGCTACTTCAGTGACTTAGAGATAATACAAGTCAGTATTAGAAAATCTGATTAAACTCTGTTCATTTCAAAGAGATTTTATTTTACTATTCAGTGAAATTTGTATTAAACTTCTGAAGTCTAACCTTTCAGTACTGAATCAGAAATTATTAAGACACCAGCACAGGATCCAACTGTACTTTATTGTCTTTATGCGAAGGCTTGTTTTCATTGTTTCAGGGTGTCTTCTTTTTCCCATTAGAAAGACCARCAGACAGAAAAAAAATCAAGTCTATTTTTTTCCAATCTCTTTTAAAATATCACATGATAACATATTTACAGGGTCATTATGGAGTGTTTTTTATTATCCTTATTGTTTTAACAGAAAATAACTGATTAGTGCTGAGGATACTTCGAATAACTGTCTCACAAGAAATGGTGAAAAATGAAATTTTTATTGTTTTTCGGAATCAAGATGAAATTGCCAGTAATGTGTTTAGTAGGTATAAAGTTTCAATTAGGAAGTAATGTAATGAGACCCCTCTGATTCAACATCAAACCTCTGATTTGCAAGAATCACTGTTCAGATTGGTAGTCACAATGTTTTTTAGATAGTTTAGTGTAAGTTAAGGGATTCCTGTCTAGTGGAAAAGTGAGGAGGAAGAACTTTTCCTGCTCAACCGCCTGCCTCACCCCCCTCCAACAAAAAACACACAAACCTGCTTGTATATGAGGAAACTGCATTTATATTTGAAAAACAGTTCCAACTGAAAATTTTCAACCAAACACATATTTTGTCTTTTGAATATATTGGGTTTGCTACTTATCAGTTTAGACAATCCATTTCCATATATATTGATAGTTTATGTTCCATGATTCAGTACCTGTTTATGAAGTAGTACGTAATAATCTTACTTCGCTATTCTGCTTGTTGGAAATGTGGGTGTAGTACTGAGAACACAACATAAGTAACACTAAAAGTTAGAAATTGCAATTGGCAGGTGGTAGGTTAGACTGCTGATAACTCTCTGAATTAATTATGTAGAGCACAAACTCTGCTAACTGGAAGAAAAGATTAGCTTTCAGAAGTTTGGGGGTTTTTAATATATTCTGGGCAGAGCTGATAGCAATGCCTATAGTTAAGGTTGAGTAACAGTTTCCATTATAAGGCATATAGACTTTGCTAGATTTTCTTATTTAAGCTGAAATGATCTATTATGTAACTGTTGTTATGTGTGGTGATTATGTTAGTTCAGCAAAAGCAGTTTGTAAGAACGTAACCAGTGAAGGAAATTTTTTTTTAGTATTATTTTTCGCATTTTGTAACCATTTCTGGTTTGAAGTGAGAGTGCGGCAATTGGGAGGAAGATACTTCTGGAGCTAAAAAGACAGATTTTGTTTTCATAGTAAGGTKACATGAAGGTTTGACAGAGTTCTGAACCTCTGAAGAACCATTTGCATGTGTCCAATAGCACTTTTAAAAAGATTGTCACTAGATTTCCTGAGTGGGCTCCAGCCATGTTAAACAGGGCTAAACATATGTGCTAAGCCATTGTGCTGAAGCTGTATAAGGGAGTTACAACAGTACAGTAATTGTGGTTACTTATTTGACCAGGAAGGAGGAAATGGTGAGTCCCAGTTTTAGTTTTTTACAGACATTTAGTAATTTTGAGCTCCAGAGCCTTACTATTGAGCAGATCTACAAAAGGCTATTCTTGGAAGCCTTTATGGATGACATGACTGAGAAACAGCAGTAGGTCAGCTCTGGAAATCTTGGAGATAAATCTAAGCAATTGACAAACTCTGCCCAGTGTGAATTTGCTCAAAGCCTAAGTTGCTCAAAGGATCTCTCCTGCCACAGTCAAAGAGAAAAAAAACAGCAGAGACACTAGTTTAGACCACTTATTTTTATTTTTCTTAAATAACATCAAAATCTAAACTATTATTTAACTAGCTTTTGCTAGTGTCTTCTATAATAATAGAATAGATAGATCAAAAGTGGATGTCTGTGGAAAAACTAGCTGTTTCCATGTATATCTCCAGTCATTCTGTGCAATACAATATAAGGCGATTATAATATCCACTATGAAATCTCTATCTGGAGCTACTCTCTCGAATGAGATTGTGTGTTTACAGTTATACTCAGCATGATAGAACAAATCAACAAATACATTCAACAATAGCTCTGATTACATCTGATAGATGTAGTTTTTTCCGTTTTGTTATTGTTTGTGTATATTAATTTCTGCAATACCAAGATAAAGCCCTGACCTTGTAAACAGTTGTATGGGTTTTAATACTAGCCTGTGTCTACATTGGCTAATGCCCTAACGTATATGAAATGGATTAAGATAACGCAACCACATTATTTTAACTGTTACAATCTGGACTGTAACACATGTGAACTCCTGCACTTCATACATATACACAGTTCTGATGTCTTTCCAGGAAAAGGAGAAAAATATTTTCTTGTACATTACGCTTAGAATTTTCTGCCTTCTTCATTACAAATAGGAGATGAAACACTATGCATGGGTTTATAAAATTAAGAAGCCATGAGGTACAGAAGCATGCAAAAGCCACTTCAAAAGGATGGAACATTGGATATTACCACTAACAGGATGACCATATTAAAGAATAAAAAGCAGTTTGGGCAAATAGGGAGGTAGAAAAAACAACTAATGTACTTTTTGAGAAAGTTAGGAAGCTGTTATTTTCAGAATTGCAAGAACAAAAACTATTTTCAATGTGATGTTGAAGAAGAATAAGAATTATCTTGGGGATGGATATGAACTGTGTATATTTCAGGTGTCTGCATTAAAAAATAGGATTTTAAGAAACTGTGAAAGAAATTACTGCATTAGTCTAGGCAAGACAAAATGAAATCATAAATGAAGATCTTAGCTGAAGTAGAATTGAAGTATTTAATTATAATAGCTGTAATTTGTCGGTCTGTGAGGCTAGAGACACATTCCCTTAGGACCATATTACGTAAGCAATACCTTTCTTTGAAATTTATATTCTCTTCTTTCTTTTTTTTTTTTTTTTTAAACCATGTACCCTTACACAAATCTTGCCTGTCAGATCTGGTACAAAAGAAAAAAGTCACTGGAACCAAAAATTTTGTTGTCCCTGTTTCTGGGTTTCCTCACTTAGGGTCAGGAAGTGGGCTGTGGGTCATACCAAATGTTCTGGTATCTTATTTTCTGACATAGTCTTATTGTCTGATGAGTGGAAGTACATTTAATACATAGCCAAAATCCAGGCACTCCTTTTTCATTACTACTGTGTGAGGGGACACTGTTGTGTTGGTTGTGTAACATGAGTTGGCCCATGAAATCATCCATCATTTTAATGCAGACTCTTACCTTATGCATTATTGTTGACAATTCCAGTACATTTTTTGTTGAGCAAGTTGTATCAATTCTCCCCTTTTCTGTTATTAATAATGCAAATGTTGCATCTCCAGAATTGGTCTTAGTTGGACATGACATTCATTTGTCTATAATGTCTCTTTGGTGATGACCACTTACATACTTTTTCACATCTCTTCTGATGAAGAAATGAATTTCTTCTTCATGAAATGTTTCATATGGTTGGATGATACAGTAGATGACATAAATGATATCTTAATCAGGTAGAGATTTCATCTGACATTTTAAAAACACACTGATTATTGATTTCTTGGAAAATGTGTTTGCACATTGTCATTCTCACTTACTACCAATTTTGTGGTTTCTTGTGTCAAGTACAAAACGGCTTTATTATTCTTGCACTAAAAATAGTTGACCTGGTTTCCTTTTCACGTGGACAAATAGGAAAAAAACCCACACTACTAATAAAGCCAATGGAGTCATGCTAATATATCATAAGCAGAGTCTGACTATTCTGATTTTACAATATTCGCTCTTAATTATTCATGGTACGTATGTTCCAGTAAATCGTTATGTCAGCTATCATCTTTATCATTCACATTTTATGTTAATAGTAGGTCATTTCACCTTAGGACTCTTCTTCTTAATGAGACTGGCAAATGTCTGGTAGTCTTATAAATCTAATGAGACCAATGAAAAACAATTAGCAGCTTAAATTTTCAGGGGTTTTTGTAGTTTAATATGGAGATACATGTGCCTTTAGCTTGCCACTTCATTAATTCTTATCTCACTAATGTAAAGATATAAATGTTGTTGTGTTTGAACTTTTGCCAAATTATCTTTACATAATAGAGGATACATTTGGTATTGCTACCTGTAACATGATGAAAATCTTCTCCCCTGCTGTGGAGCACTTTGATCCTCAGTGATTTTGCCTGCTATCACTGCATGTTGGTGAAGAAACCTCATTATTTTGGGATGTCCATACAGGGCAGGGGCGGGGAGAGAGATGTCATACTGACAAAACCCTAGCTTATGTGTTAAATAGTAAGTATTGCACCAGTACAAATCAGAGCTGAATCAAACCTTTTCTCTCAGCCATGAACTCACCTCACTTTTGAAATCCTGTGCAAATACCAAATACAGAATTGTGGCTACAGGTCTTTTCCAGAGAACTGCTCTTTCTCTTTTTTTCTTTTTTTTTATTTTCCTCTTTAGTGTGGCAGATTCAGATGTTTGTGTATATAGATGAATCCGAGTACAGGAGGTGTATTCAGTGATTGCTTCAGTGCCTCTGTGGCTCTTTGCTATTCCAGATGACATTACTGCAGTATTACAACTTGGAAAATCCGCAGATCTGCTGCAAAATGCAGGTGCTCTCCTGTATGACCCTTTCTTGGTCATAATCTGTAAACCACTCAAAGGCAGGGTTTTGTTTGCTTGCTTAGAATGTGGTGTTTGTATATTAAAAATGAAGCTATCTTCAGGTGTTCTGTAGAAATGCATGGAAAAAAAGAAAAAGTTTAAAAAGTTACTTAAGTAGACATTGCTGAAAATTTAGTACTTAAGACTTCCTTGGGAATTGCCATTTGAAGTGAAATTACAGTTGAGAATAAAATGTAACTGCTTTTTTTGGGGAAGAGACTTGTCGTTTTGTTTTTGTTCTCCCCCCGCCACCACCAAAAAAAAAAAGTTAGTGCTTAATGATTTGGAGGCAAAATTACTTCCTTTTAAAGTACTGTCCTTTTATATATTTCTATGGATGCCGTCTGGCCACTACCAGACTGTAGTGGTTCAGAATATCAGTTCAGGTTCCCGTAGATGTGTTAGCATACTCTGCTGCCTCCCGAGTAATTAGATGAATGGATGCATGCATGGTTTAGATTATTCTTTCCTTAACTAAGGTTCTTCTATCTTTTTTTCCTGCCACGTTAGTGGGAAATGTACTTATGTGGCTCTAAATGAAGTTTACACTTTATTCTTAAATAGATAATAAAGTGTATATTCTGAAATACATTCTGAAATATATAAAATATATAAGTATATACATAGAGAGTAAAGCTAGGATGGAAAGATAATACTAATTTTAAGAAATAATTTTTGAGGTAAAGCTTTCCTTTTGACATAGCATATTTGCATTTTCAGTTCTCTTAAGGTCAGTTTTGTCTCCCAGCCTCACTGTAGAGAAAATAACATTAATATCAAGAAAAATGAGTTACATATTGGTACACAGTTGTTTAAATTTTCCATCCATTGAAATCAGTGGATATCTTGAGTTATTTAAAGTAAAATTGTTGTAGTTTAACTATTAAGTGATGCAGAAGATAATGTAGAAAGAAGCTTACTGGATGTTTTTGTGCTGTTATACTTGTTGGCCTGACTGCTTTGTCAATAGCAATCRAATATTATTTGTTCTATCTTTGATTTAGCTACATTTTTACTTAATTTTGAAAATTATCACTTGCAATTAATTCTAAAGAAAGGAATTACTTTTTTCACATGAATAGGTTGTGCRTCTCTGTTTAGCTCCTCAGAATTATATCAGCAGAGAGTGTAGGCATCAGTGAAACCACAAGACATTACAGCTGATCTTGAAAAAGATTAATCCTTTCAAGGTAGATAATTTAGGGTTAAGAGAATAATTTGTATATTTTGTTTGATTGCCAGATTAAGTAGGAAAAGCGTGGAAGAAATTAATGTCAGACTGATTTTTTTTTTTTTCAATAGCATCCTTCAGTGAAGACCAAACTGGAAAAAGAAAAGAAATCTAATATTTTTGTTCAATCATTTGTTCAGAGCCAGTGAAAACAAAGTATGTAATTTTGCTACATTCATAATAAAAAGTTGAGAAATTGGAGACTAGATTTACAAAGCTGCCAATAGAAAGATGCTGATTTCATCATCCATTTTATCTAATAGGCAAATATGTAGGAGATGGAGTTTGATGKTTTTGACTGGTTGGGATGTTTGAGCCTATACTTCCTACATGAAGAATGCCTTAGGTATGCCTAGATTATTATTGTTTAACTGCACTTTCTGTTTAAAAAAATGGAAGCAGGAATGATTATATTGGCCAGGAATGAAGGGAAATTTTCTGCAGTGTAATATTTTGGTTTAGATATTATAAAATATTTTATTTTGATACCTTCAGAAAGAAAATGTTAAACTCCATTTTGAAATGAATTTATCTAAATGTTGGTTTACTAAAGTTTATTTGCTGTTTAAATTGATTTACCAGGATGAAGAAGCATGGCATTTTGCAGTTTCTCCATTTATAAGTCTTTATTTTAAATGTTTTTAAAAATCTAAACCATGTCCTTTTCCTTTGCAACAAGTTTTGGCTGCATTTCTTACAGGCAATTACAGGCATCTGTATTTGTTCAAACACTTCAGGAATACTGTTGCTTATTATTGTGAAAGCTTTGGTATATTTCCATGCTAAAAACTGAGAAATTGTGATTATCTTTGATATATTAATCATGTTTTCACTTTATATGGCCATTTTGAATGTGTAGGTTCCAATATTATTAGCGTTCTTTTAAGATCCTTTTATATTGCCATATATAGGGCTTGCTTTCATATTTTTATACCTTCCTTATCTCAGGCTGTACCAGTGTGGAGTGTCACATGCCAAAAAAGGAAGGTGAGACACTGAATAGTTGAGCTGGAAACCTGTCCTCATTCTGGAAATTTTTATTATTATTATAGTGGGTATGTGCCATATTTTTTATATTCAGAAAGAGTAGCCAATCTTCTAATATTAATTAAATTGATAATATTTGCTTTTAAAATGAACAGTTTGATGGGAATGTTTTAAGTTACTGAAAACAACACTGAAACAAGTGGTGAGGTGTTAATAATTTATTTGACACTTACCACAATAATGATACAGCAAATTGGAAAGCATTTTTTTTTTTAACAGAAATTAAAAAAGAAAAAAAAAAATACCATGACATGGAACTGCAAATTTACTTATTTTTAAAGCCTTCTATCTGAAAATGTTCTTCTCTTTATTTGGGAACTACATTTACTTTGTATCCTTAATGGAATTGTTTTCCAAGTGACACTTGTCACTTTTCAGAGTATTGTACCTTGAAAATATATCCACAGATAAAACATTTCTTCTGAAAAGTTACCCTCCTTAGGTAGACCACATAAACCAAAACCAGACATTTGGGGAAGGTGGGGCATGAAATCTACTGAAGGAAAAGGAGTAAACTGTGAGCAGAGGAAGGAGGCAGGGTGCAGACTATAATATMATATTGTGGAAGAGAGGGGACTCCAAGGTTATTTCCATTCACATTACCTTCATAATGCTTTTAACATATACCACTGCAGAACTGCAGTTTGTTTGCTCATTTGAAATAGAGAACTCAAAGGCAAGGTGCAAGAAAACAGTAATTCACATACAGCTTTGTGAAATCAAGTATTTCTGAGTTTGTGAAAAGATTAAACTCACAAGTTTAGGTAAGCGTGTAGTTTAATAAAGGAATGTGGAGCTTTGCATTTGTAACGATTTCATACCTGCAGTATGGAGTCAATTTTTTTTGGTGGTTTATTGGTGGTTACAATGGCTAGTTCCACAGGTACACAAATACTCTGTAATTGTGTGTTGTGGCTGTGTTATAGGGTGAAGGAAAACAGAGCCCAGGCTGTAAAAAAAAAGTATGATAACCTAAACTTGTGTTACAAAAAAAAGGAAAAGGAAAAGGAAAAAAATCAACAAATGTATCCAGAGAGAACATGTTGGGTGTTTTCCCTGGGAAAAGAAAGTTCTTGTTAATGGTAATGCCCAGATATCAGCTGATGTGTATCAGGATAGCTACACCGATGTCTGAATAAGCAGCTGGCTCCCAATCTGATATGGCTGCCTGTGAGAACCAGTGAGGTAAAAGGAAGAAAGGAGAGCTGCAGTTTTGGAGTAAAACAACCCCTTTGTACCATGTTTAAGAAGTACTGACAATCTTTTAAAAGCATAATAGAGGCTGCTATCTTTTACCCTGATGAAGAACTACAACGCTTGAAATCATCATAAACTAGTGTTTATTCTTTATAATACAATCATAAGCTGACATATTCAATTTGCAGTATTTCTTAACTTCTGTCATTAATCCATTTTGTGGACTGCAGAATGAGAGGAATCCTAAGATTTTGCTGCATGAAAAGGTGGAGTGCTGCTTCAAGTTATGCTTTTAGTTGTCCCTAGTATCAAAGGGAAACTTTAAGAAAACACAATTTTGAAAATCCAGTCCTTAATAATAGGATTTTACTGTACTAATTCATGTAAACAGAAAAAAAGTGGGTAGAAGGAGGGAGTACAATTTATTTATTTTTCTCCAATTTAATATCCTTTCACACCCTGACTTTCACCTCCAGCAAAATTAATTTCTTTCTGACTAAACTGGTTGCTATCTTTTAAGTTGATTATTGACAGAGTGAAGACTTAAATACAAGTGAACAAAATGACCTAATCCATTTAACAAAATTCATACCTCTTTGCTGTGTTTAAGTCCTGTAAAATAACCCTGCTGTGTTTATTGTGATTTTGTGCTGTGTTTTTATTCTCAACTACTCCTGTACCAGCTGCTGCTGCTTCTGGAAAACAATGTTCCTGGCTTATCACTTCATGAGTAATAGCTGCCCAGGGGAAACGGTTAGATCAAATCGGGTCTACAGATTGTCCTCTGTTTCTAGTATTCTGTCCTTTGTTTCCCCACGTGTGACATATAAATCTTCAGTTGTTGTCTGTGTGTGTGTGTGTTCCTTAATCTCTTAGCCTATTAGTATTATTTACATTACTGTAAAACATCACAGTATTTTGGATTCCTGAGTGAATGCAATTCAAAATCTATGCAATTCAAAATCTATGCATCTTGCCTTTGGCACAAGTTGCCATCTTCTCTTAGAACTGAACTTTCCTTTCAGACCTAAGCCTGTATTTTATTAGATATATTTTATTTGATTTTACTTCAATGAAGACATGAATAATTCAGTCTTGACTGAGAAGACGGAAAATAGAAAATCCACACGACTTCTAATAAACACTATTGAACAAAGAAGTCTTAAGAAATCAGGATATAATAAAAGCCTTCTGGGTCAGAGTAGTGGTCCATCTAGCCCAGTATCCTGCCTCCTACAATGTCAGTGGGGAGATGCTGTTTAGGGAGAACACGTTAGCCTGGGTGCTTTCTGCAGTCTGCTCCCCTAATACTTTCCCAGCAGCCACAACCATTGCATTAGGGATGTAAGGGACTGGCACCTTGCCTAGTCCTTGCACTATCCATTTATGAATCCATTGTCCATGAGTTTATCCTTTTCTGAACCTGCTGGTACTATCCTATGGTAACAAGTTCCAAAAGTTCACTATCTGAATTTTAAAAAAGTACTTTCTATCTGTTTTAAACCAGCCTCTCTTATGAGTTTCATCAGTTGTCCTCAATTCTAGTGTTGTTGGATTTGGGGGATAATAGTTCTGTGTTTATCTTATCTTGCATTTTATTACCCAGAAGAGCTTGCTGTCATCTATTGACTTTGAGATTTCACTTAACACTCCTTTGTCTTTGACAGAAATACTGAATAATAGTAAAAATAAAACTACAAAAATAACATGATGTAGCAATCCTACTTTTACTGCAGCAAAATGCATTACCTTCCTGATTCTGTAAACCTTGAGCATGTCTTCCTGGAGTTCTCAGTCAACAGACTGAAGAATGTCAGCCTCTCTAATCCCTCCTCATAAAGCATCTGCACCAAACAATCAATTTACTTGTTCATTTCTGTGCCTTACGTAACTCTGCTTGGACCTTAGGACATGTGTTCTTACACTCTAAGGCCAGAACTCTGAGTACTCAAGATGTGGGCACATTAACTTTTAATGAGTAGCACAGTGGCATCATCTGTCCTGTTCTTAATACCTTTTCCAATGTGCCCAACATTTTGTTTAAATTTTGTTTAAATACTAGTTTAAATACTTTTCTGTGACCTTTTTAGTTTTCAGTGCCAGCAGCCTGGCTCCATTATTGTTAAAGTGTAGCCTGACGGTTCTGTCCAGGTTTCTCTTGTCTTGAAAGGTTCACTGRTTCCTGCTTTGCCAAATTCTTCCCCTCTACACCATACTCTCATCCACATAGTAAGGCTGTAAATCTCTACCTGCATCTCAGGTTTTATACATGAATGTGGCAGTTTTCCCTGGAGATCCTGTACTTCAGTCTCATGCCCCTGAAGGCATGAGTCAACCAGCAGAGCATCCCTCCTGCACCTTTCTACATCACTGATAGCAACATGAAGTATGCCTGCTGAGTCCTCCCCTGCACCTCCCAGCTCTCTAGACGTATTAGGAGACCTATGTAACCTTTACACCTAGCAGACAAGGTAATCTATGTCCTCTCAGATGTCACAAACTGAATTACCTATGTGTCTAATAGTTAAATCTTTCCACTGCCATGACTTGCCTGTCTTTTTCCATCTTTGAAGTTCCTCTCTCTGGTGGGAATGTTCTTGTAGCATCCTGCAAGAGAGCAAAGCAATTTCAGCGCCAGGGCAGGTCTCAACCAATGGGTTAGATCCCTTTTTCTCAGTTAGGTGTCCTCCTTTGCTGAGACTCCTGTACTCTGTGGCAAGAACTTTTGTCCACTGCTGCTGTGGAAGAGAAATTGTTCTACAATGTTCCTGTAGACCTCAGCTATTGACCTTTCAGATTTTCTTAGCTGTTCCAGGGAGGTAGAATAGTAAAAGAGGTGTTGTCAAATAATCATGGTTGTGGTGGTGGGTCTTTATATGATCTGCTTGCAGTACATTAATAAAAATTTATCAGTGGACTGAAGAAATTGTGTGATCACTACTGAATATTACTTAATACTGACAAACTGAGTGGGAAATTATGGAGAGGATGGACCGTGACACAGAGTGATCTGGATTGATTGAGAAATTGAAATAGGCTAAAATACTACTGAACGTAAAGACTAGAGCATCACATTTATATTTTAGACTTCCTAATATTTGTTACTAACTTTTATGCTCTATCAGTTACTGGTACCTAGTTAACCTCATTGGTGAGGCTGGGATTCGTCTGTTCAAATACACCTTTCTGTGTCTGTGCTAGTCAACCTCAAATCCTTTTATGGTTTGTTGAGGGAAATGGGAATTTCTGTGACTTCTCATTTCATTGAAATGTCTAAAGCATCCTAGAAGTATCTAGTTCTCGTAGTTGGTTAGAAGGAAAATCTAGACAACTAGCTTAAGCTTAGTTATTGCAGGTATTTAAAGTTTAATCAGATGAGAGCACAAATGCCCAGTTAATATGGAAAGGGGAATTACCATAGGCTTTAGTATGCACTGGKCCATGCTTTGTTTGGGTAGCAGGTGTATTTTTACTTGAAAAACAGATGTATAATATTTATCACTTCAGAATTTCCTGAAGAAATTCAAACCCTGTTTATAAAGAAAATCTTGGGGATAGTCATTAGGCCACAATCCTGTACTTTTTCCTTTAGTAGTCTTTAATGAGCTTTGGTTAAAAAAAAAAAAAAAAAAAAAAAAAAAA
>JAYKAV010002793.1:474015-567522 GCA_035582835.1 Phoebastria nigripes | reverse complement strand
AGGTATGGGTCAAAAAAAAAAAAAAAAAAAAAAAAAAAAAAAAAGATTAAACGTATTATTTCCTTATAGATTACTTTTTACTGGATCTCATGGAATGAATGAGAAACATTGATCTCCAGCCTGCTGCTGTTAATAAACTATGTTTTAGCAAATGAAGCTCATAGTTTCTTTTTTCTGTGGCTTTTCTAGAACTGTATGGCTCAACTTTCTTTCAAATTTTAACATGACTTAAATGATCACCAAATTAAATGATTTAATTTAATAATTTAGCTATGAGAGCTCCTTGCCTCTTCCACATTTGCTTGTTCTACTTAGGAGAGTGTCATCTTTTGAAAGGCTTTAGAAAATGCCCATTAGCAATGCCAAGGGAAAAAAAGTTTAAAAGCCTAAAATCTGTTCTCTTTCACACCCAAATGGATGCATCAGTGGAACATCCAAATCCTTAAAAACGTAAGTCTTTTACCATAGCTTACATTTTTTACTCTGAATCACTTTTTTTCTACTTTTCTAGAAAGTTTTTGTCTTCTGAAATTGTGTTACTTATATATGTCCATCTATTTAAATAGACTTTTCTGTGTCTGTGCTAGTCAGCCTCAACTCCTTTTATGGTTTGTTGAGGGAAGTGGGTACTTCTGTCACTTTTCATCTCATCAGAAAGTCTACAGCATCCTAGAAGTATGTAGTTCTCTTCATTGGTTGAAAAGATATTTCCTTGGTTAGAAGGCGGTATGACATATATGTGAATGAGAACATAGAAGTTACCTCATCACATCTGTATAAATATCTTCCAAGATGCTGCATTTTATTAATAAAATTCTAAGTTGAAAGTTATCGTTTAAAACAAAAATATATATAATCAGTGCTATGTATAATACAGAGTTCGAATAACATTCATATAGTAGGAATTTAAAATATAATGGTGACTGAAGGATAGCTAGGACACTGTTGGAAGTGATACATAGGAACATTTCCCCTACCAAAATCTTTCATTAAGTTGCTATAAGTCAGATGATATAATCTTTCTACTTTATTTGACCTTTGTGTATCCTCAGCTTGAGTATTGTGTCAGGTTCTTGGTACTCAAAAAATGATACAGACTGTTTGAAAGAATCCAGAAAAGCTAACAAGAATGATAAGGGCTTTGGGAAAAATCTTCTGAAAAGAAATGTTGAAACCATTGTCCTTGTTTGGTCAGAAGAAGAAAAGTGACTGGGAAAACAAATTGTAAGGGTCCTCAAATATCCAAAAAAGGACTGTAGCAAAAGGAAAAGAATTGTTTTCTGTGTCTGTTGCAGGTGGAAGTGTTAATTAATTTAGATATTGCCAGATTTCATATAATGCCATCCTTTATTTAAATGTAAAACAAACAAACAAAAAAACCCCTGCAAAACCAAAAAAAACCCCAACACCTTAGGTTTTACAGGGAAAATCTTAACAACCGAACAGTTACGTACTGGAATAGGTTATCCAAGAGGATTTGAAACCTCTTACCATTGGAGGTTCTAAAATCAGGTTAAATAACATCTGATAAGAATGCTTGATGTCAGGTTCTTGAATTTGCATGTGGTGACATGGGACCTTACAGGTGTGTGGTGGTGTGTGGAGAGTGAGCGAGGGAGGGAGGAAGAGGGAGAGGGCTGGAGTGTGAGGCTGCAACTGGGAAGACCTAGATCCCTGGCAGGGCTGCTACCAGCATGGAAGACAAACCTTCATCTGCTCTGTTAGTCCAAGCTCAAAGTGATGCTAGTGGGTGAACTGCAGAGCAAGCCAGCTAGTGCCTGGAGAATAAAGGAGTAGCTGAGAGGCACTGTGCTACAAATGTGACAAATACAAGAGCCGCAATGGGAAAACTATGAAGAGAGCTTATGTATGTATGTCTTGTACTGAAAGGGGCATGCTCTTTACAACAGTATTTTCAACTGACATTTGGATAAACTTGTTTAAATTTGTCACTGAATATGTGACAGCATTAATAGAAAAGCAAGACTAAGAACAAAGTTCAGGATAACATTTTAAAATTCTAAAAAAAATCACTGAGAATAGAATAGCAACTACATTAGTGGATTAAATTAATTCAACAACTACATTATTTGTTGTATGCAGTTTGCATAAGCCTCGTTGATAGAGGTGCTTTTTTTTAATAATGAAGCAACATATGAAATGACAGCATTAGAGATGAGAAGCAGGCTACTCATATGTGTAATGCCACACAGTGTACCACAGCTCCTCCAGGCTTATCTGAGCTGTCATAAGGAATGCATGGAATATTTACTGTGAATAAGCATTTCAGCTGTTCACAGGATGAGTGATGTCACTGTACAGTGGTTTTTTTTTTAAGATTTGCAAAAGCCCAAGTTTGTTACTGCACAGACTCTGAAACCCATCAGCCTACAGTGTTACACACCTTAGCATATTGACATAGCAGTAAAAGCAGGATACGAGGGGAAAGCTAAGATTGTTTACATCTCTATAGACTGCATTTTTATTTCAGTTCTACAGTATGGCTGCATAAATATTTGGATAGATGTCTTCTAAGAAAAATCCGTTTATTCTATTAATAGGCATTTCAGAAATAGTTCATAAATCTATGTTTGTTTCAGCTTACTCACAAATACTTTGTGTTCACTGTCATAAAATAATTTTTCATCAGCATGGTGGAAAAATGAAAGATCCATCAAGTACTCTTTCACCATGAGATTGTCAATTTGCTGAATATCTACTAGAGAACAGACCTTCATTAGCAAAAAGAATAGGACCAGTAAGCCGTACTGTCCTTTTCAGCTTATATATCCAAKATGTATGCATTTGCCAGTAATAACAACACAAAAGCAAAGAAGAATATGGTATTTTAATATCTGAGTTGTTGCTTCTTTACATGGAAGGAGAGCATTTAGATTCAGATTTATTGCCTGATTTTTCAAGTGGACATCCCTGTGTGTAAAGAATTCATTCCTGGCCATGAATGTGTCAAGTAGTCAGTTCTTAAAAAGATTGAGCCTCAGCTGACTTGGAAGAGTGTTTTATTAAGATAAAGTTTCTCACTGTGTCAGTTCATATCTTATCCTAGCTTACAAAATTAAAGGAATAAAAAGAAAAACAAAACCAAAAAAAACCCGAGGGGCATTAGTTCTCTGTAAACAAGAAGATCAATGTAGTACAGCGGTTGTCTACCCAAGAAACAGCCTGACATAAATGTGGCTTGCATGCTATTTGTAGTAAGAATAGAGTTACAGGCAACTGTTGATGTGGGTGGCATCCACTTCATAGTTAAGCAATCAATCACACAGACTTTTCATATCCCTTTCTTTGGCGTACCTGCAGATGTTCACATAGAAAGCACAAAAGAATTAAGAATTTTAATCCTATGTAGTTTTTCACAGTTGCCATTTCACTCTTTCATGCTTAGGTAAAGATTTATGGAGGGTACTTCTTAAAAGCATCAAAAGGAAGAAAAAAAAGTATGTTGCGGCTTGTGTATATACATGTATGTAAAGAATAGATACAGTGGCTCTAAATAGAATGGAATGTAATTAGAGGATTTGCATGTGAGAGTGATTGGTAGTAAAGTGACTGAACAAAGCTTGTGTATAAATCGAAATGCATTATTTGTTTTACTGCGTCTTTCAGAATAATGAATATCATTTTTGACAGAATATAAAAATCCAACAAAAAAGTCGTAGCAGTATTTCCCTCCTCCCTGTTCCACTGCAGCAAAAACCCGATATATAAATATTCACTACTGCAGAGAAACCAAATGTACCCTTGGAGCTTGGGAATACTGTGTGTCATTCAGAAGCATCCTTTTCTGGCAGACACCTGAAATTGTATCCAAGCTCTTTTAGCTAGGAGGATGGCCACAGTCCTATGGGGCCTCTGGGATAGAAGGAAGGAGAATGAAGGGGGAATTAAAGACTTCCATAAACCATTGCTTATTTTTGAAACGAGCCAAAAGTGGCACACTTACACTTCCTTTGGATACTGTCCTTTTTTTTCCCTTGTGACATTTTTTTAAGACTATCTAATATTGCCAGAATTTTTAATTGGTGTTTTGGCTCTGAAGATATTCCATTACTGGGATAGTAATGTACCATCTGCACAGGGGGAGACTACACCAAATGCACAAATGACACATTCAAAATGAAGATTATACAAAGGCTCCTGAAATCTGCTGTCCTTTCTGTGTTTTTCTATCTGCTAAATTTGTAGCTGTTTGGATGCTATGTATTTTTGAGCTGWATCAGGATATTTAGATGTGAAATACCTTTGTTGTTCATAGTTTAGATAATGCAGGTGAAGTAGCTGTCCTTTTAAAAATAGGCAGTCAAAGGTGGACTGGTTTACTTCCTTATTCAATAATGAAATTATGCTTTGAATTTAAACATACAAAATGTGAGTGGATCATACATCAAAGCTAGCCCCAAGTAGAGTACTTAGGGGCCCAGGAGGAGAAATAGATCTTAATTCTATCYGTTGCCCTGACTACCAAAATAAGGAATGAAGCAGTGGTATTTCCTTCTGTTTATTTAAGACAAGGTGAAGGTTGAAGAACATCACCCATGAAACCTGTCGATGATGATCTCAGAAGTGTTATGATATAGTCTGACTTCAGGAAAACGGCTTCTGACAAGAAGGAAAAGCGTAGGCCCTGTTAGGAAGAAAGTAAGGCAAAGAAGTCAGTGCTCAGATTTCTTATTTCCCCTTCCACACAACATAATACTGGTCTGCACAAGGTAAACGAGAAATCAGTGTCATAGATCCGTTATCACACAAGGAAAGTTTATGTAAAGCGGCTTTGCAGCATTTTATATGCATCAGCAAAGCTGCATTTGGTTCATGCGGTTTTCAGTCAAGGATCTTCTACTGAAAATTGCCAGCTTTAAACTCCAGATATTCTTTCAAATTAGTGAATGCTATCTTAATCATTTGGCTAACTGAAATGCTGAATGAAAGCAAGGTATTCTTTATGATTGTCAGTACCTACATTGTGAAGAGTTACAGCTAAAAATGAACTGGTTGATTTCCATTCAGAAGCAGGTGAGAAACAAACTTTCTGACAAATTTGAAAGGTGACCAGAAGTACCTTCATGTTCAAAAAGAAGTTGTGTCTAAGCATCTGACACAAGCCTACAGTGAGAGACCAGTAATACAGCAGGAAAAGAACTTTCCTGCCTTTTAGGCAGTTTGTTTTCCAGACATGATACCAATCCTCTTCCACTTACTTTGAAAAACACTATTTTTCCAAACTGACAGAGGAAAGGGAGAAGGATTTATTGTTAGAATGTCATCTGGACTGTGAAACTTGGATACACTGTCAGGTGAATTTTGGCAAAATGCTGTGAAAAAGGAATCAGRCATCTACTTGATGCTAAGATGATTACTCACATTTGGGAAACCAAAACAGAGAAAACAGAGATACTGAATATGGTAATGAAATATCTKTGCAGATTTGTTTACTTGAAAAGACACTGTGTGGGTTGAGTTTTCTTTAAATSCATTTAGAGGCAAGGTCAATTCCACTGTTTAAATTATATGAAGCACTAATGCATCTAGGGAAAGTTACTTTACATAGAAATTACACCTCAGTTAACTATTCCTTTGTAACTTCCTCAACCAGAATTTCAATTACACCTTGGTTTGTCCTAGCAAGCCATTCAGAATCTTTTTGAAAGGCTTGCGGAAGAAAAGTGACCTGTTGCCTTACACTGTGAACATGTAGAGAAAGTGTCAATTTACCTACATTCCAATCCTAAATGGAAGAAGAAATTGCTTTTTGGAATATCTGGTGTAATTTGTTGCAGGCTGCCTGTTAGATAGCACTTTCTGAAGATGATAGAAGACATTAATTGATTTTGTAGTTCAGTGACACCAGGATAAGTGATTCTCTCAATCATGCAGCTTGGCTTTGAGACTTGTTTTCATTTTTCTTCTTTTTGATTTGAAAGGTTTATATCAAATACGTAGGAGGCACTTGATGGGAGAAACATACCATGCAACACATAATTAGTATGATGAATGTATCAGCCAGCGTCTGCCTTTGGTTAACTTACTGGATTTTAAAGTGCATTAGTGCCCTAGGAGGAAAAGCAGAGCGTAGATGAGAGAGGGAGAGAAGTGTAAATAAAAATGYTCTTCAGTGTAAAGGGTTAGTTGGAAACTAGCACTTAGGCATTATAAAATGAAAACCAGTTTGTTTTCTGAGCAGTGTTAGTGTAAGCATTGTTTATCAACTAGTAGCTGGTACCGCGTCTTATCCAAATGATACATGTAATAACTCATATAAGATCGAATGTCTGTTTAAGATTTATATATTCTGTAAACAAATACCAATTTTTTCTTGCCCAGGAATTCAGACCCAGCAACTTGTGGTCTAGTGGAGAATGAATAAACTCACTACATCAGCCCCTTTTCCCTTCTCTCCTTTTCTCTCACAAACATGCACAGTTAACTACACTGTACTGAGGGCAGTGCTGTGACCTGATCCTTGGGGAAGCAGGGGTGGCTGATTTCTGGCTGGTTTTCAAGAACATCTTCTCTTGCTGTGTGTTGTGACATTTAACCAATACATATAGTCCCTTCATCCCTGCCACTATATTGAAAGGAAAAAAAACCGTGTTCTGTAGATACAGTTCTCGTAAGAGAGATGGGGGAGGGGGGAACAACACTAATTTCCTTGTTAGTGTTCCTCCAGATTCTAATAAATAACATGGGGCAATCACTAYTAAAAGGGAAAAAAAAAAAAAATCCTGACAGTTCCTACCAACTGCACATATATTAACCAGGAAAGTTAAAATAAAGCCAAATGTTTCTGAAACTAATCATTATGTAATGGAATAATCAAGATAAGATGGCTTTGCAAGTCTGTTTCCTCCCACTTCAAACCTGTACATGGTTTAATTTCCACAGACTGTATTTAAGTTGATCAGAGAAGAGTCTTTTTCTGCATTTGTAATGCACTTCATGGCCAGTTCTACAGTAAGCTTGTGCAGTCCTTGAATTTTTATTTTGTTTCATTCATCCCAGGCTTATATTGTTCTAAGTCTAGGCACTTACATTGATTCCTGATAGAGTCACTGAGAAGAGCATTGCACTGTCCTAGTTCCGGCTGGGACAGAGTTAACTTTCTTCCCAGTAGCTGCAGGGGCTGTGCTGTGTTTTGGGTTCGGTATAATAGGAGCGTTGATGGCCCATTGATGTTTTGGGTGYTGCTGGGTGGTGCTTGCACCGGGCACTTTCGGCCTCCCATGCCCTGCCAGGTGCATGGGAAGCTGGCGGGGGGAGCATAGCCGGGCAGTTGACCCAGCTGGCCAATGGGGTATTCCATACCATCTGACATCATGCTCGGTATAAAACTAAGTGGGGGGAGGGGAGGCGGCTCTGGCATCACGGGACGGGCTCTCGCATATCGGGCTACGCGTCGGTCGGCGGGTGGTGAGCAGTTGCATTGTGCATCGCCTGCTTTGTATATTCTATTATTGTTGTTGTTATCGCTCTTATTATTATTGTTTTACTTTKTTTTATTTCAATTATTAAACTGTTTTTATCTCAACCCGCGAGTTTTCCTACTCGTGCCCTCCCGATTCTCTCCCCCATCCTAGCGGAGGTGGGGGCGGTGAGCGAGCGGCTGCGTGGTGTTTAGTTGCTGGCTGGGGTTAAACYACGACATGCACAAACTTTGCTTTTAACTGTGTCTTGGAGCTCTCTCTTTAAAGTGTATTTGTTATCAGAGACAGTAAAAGGATCTAGCTGCAAAACTAAGATCTGGTTATATATTGATGTTTCTCCAATATTGCGTGTTCCAATGCAAATGCTATTTTACCTTATCTGTAGTAAGAACAATACGTTTTATTAACAACTCATCCCTACTGCTTTACTAAAAAGTTTAAGAGCTAAGCAAAACTGACAATCAGGACACATCAGTGTCACAGAAGGCTTATTAAAAAATACTGTGGTCGGTAAGGAAAATGATTATAATTGTAAGATGGGGAAGGGTGAGTGGAAATGGAAGCGATACGAGTGATAAATCTAAGCAAATGTGGCAGCACAGATAAAATCACCTGTTGTTTTAAAGTAGGAGATTTAGCTATGATCTGTAAAGAGAAAGTTTATATAAGCATAGTCACTTCTCRGGACAAGACTCAAGAAGGAATTCTGACAAATAGCTAGGGGCTATGCTATCAAAGGCTTTTAACAAAAAATAACTTTAACAATATAAAGTTAATCTACCACCTTCTAGGCAGCCAGCCTGAAAGACAGGCATGATGATTGAACAGTTTTTCAAGCCAGCATACTATATTCTGTACTAGCTATAAAAACTACTGTAAAGCTGCCAACAGTCACCTCTGGCAGGAAGTTGCAATACTCAAGCATTTTAGTTACACGCATGCATGTTTTTCTCACAAAGTCATCAAGATACAAAAGTAAGAATTTTGTAACTGGAAAAAATCCCCCTCATGCTTTTGAATATATACAGTTTTCCATGACAGCCGACCACAATTCTGTTAGAAAATATATTCTTGTTGGAAAAACCTGGATAACTGAAATTAAAACACTTCATACAGATGAGTCAGTTTTATTTTTTTAAAAAGGTCTTTGAAATACATTTTATTTTTATATTTATAAGTGGGAATTCAACTCAAAATAAAAGAACTTAGCATTACTAAAATAAACATCTTCAATATTAGATATCTTCAGAATCTTTTAATAAAGATTCTTGAGGTGGTTTTACTTTCATCCTGACTGCAAATGGGGAAATATTTTGTTATTTCAAACTTCTCCAGACAAAGAAAAACATTTTCAAAATAAACTTGAGATCATGTCAGAAATAATGTCAAGAGTCTTAGTCAGACACTTTTTTTCCATGTCCCTTCCGTGTCCATGAAGGAATAGTATCAGTACCTGAAGTACTGATAAGGAATAACTGACTGTAAATGATACTATGTTTTAGCAATACATCTGTTTTCACAACTTTCAACGTATCTAGCTAATAACATCATGCAAACATACTTCCATAGTTGAGAACAGTTTTGAAGGTTTTAAGAGAGAGGGAGATTGAATCTCCTCCATGTCTGGGAGCAAACTTTATTTAGTTTTTCTACTGAACAGAAAATAATGAAATTGGACAGAAGAGAAGACAGCTCCATTTCTGTTTTGCGATTATGGTTTAAGGAACAGGAATTAATTTCTTATTTCCTAAGGGAGAACTATGGTCATAGCTGTGAAAAGCTACTGAGAAATATAGCATGTTTCACATGGACAGCTGTTCAAATGCAAAACAAGTTGGAGATCGTATCTGAAACTAGCAACAGCTTCTCTTTGAAAGAGTAAAATCCAGAACTACGTGGCACTGGAGAATGATATATTATAGCCAAAAAGTGGGATTTGTAACTGAACATTATCAGCAGAAACCTATGACTTAAAAGTCATATATTTAAGTCATATATCATATGGGTTGTTTCCCATCAGATTGTAAATACATTATAGTAATGTGATGCACAATTCATACGCATTTGTATCAAAGATGAACATAAAACTTCACTAGTTAAGGCTGTCCTTTCCCTTTAATTTATTGCCAGGAATTTTATTGCAGCACGTACTATATAAAGCATAAGACTGGGCGTTTCAGAATTTCATTATTTTTATTTTTTTTTTTAACTTTAAGCTTTACAGTGTTCCCTAGAAATAGGCCATTATTTTTTGAAACATTTTGTGGATGAATTGTTAGAGATAGACAAATCCTTGGGCCTATATAATGCCAATTCAGTGTACAATGTCCCTGCCTGTCTGACTTTGTTTCCTACTTTTTTCCTCCATAACTCAGAGATTTTTAATACATTTCTTCAAATTTATTCATCTGACAAATGATATGTGAACCCACAAATTAAAAAACACCTACTTAGTAGGAGTAATCTGTCTGGTCAAAATGAGCAACTTCACTGCTTATTTTAGTTTTCAGAGATTTGTACAGCATTTTACATTTTCTCAACCCMGTCAGTGTAAAATTGTAATTAAAAATATTTGTAACTAACTGAAGCATTTTCAATTTTAAGATGGGCAGTATCAGCTTGCCAGTTCAGAGCACAAACTGTTGTGGAGAAGGGGGATATTTAGTCCTGTATGTTGAAACAAATTGCAGTTCCTTTGCTTCTTTCCTACAATAAGTAGATCATCTTTTCTTTGGAAAATACAGAATACTTGCAAACTGGACAGAACTCATCTGCTGGATGTGAGGGTCTATGCTGAAATTGGAACCAGGTACTGTTGTGGTTCAAGATTGTCTGTATGATCTAAATGCAAGGCTTAGAAAGAATAGTAAAATGATGTGATGGATGCGAGACAAGCTTAGGAACTGCAGCATTGAACTGACACCCAACTCTTCTTTTGTAGCACTGTTTAGCTGTGCTTCTTCTCAATAGCACAGAGTTTAATAAAATGGAAATATACATAGAATCATTTAGGTTGGAAAAGACCTTTAAGATTATCAAACCGTAAACCTAACACTGCCAAGTCCACCACTAAACCATGTCCCTAAGTGCGACATCTACACGTCTTTTAATACTTCCAGGGATGGTGACTCAACCACTTCCCTGGGCAGCCTGTTCCAGTGCTTGACAACCCTTTCGGTGAAGAAATTTTTCCTAATATCCAATCTAAACCTCCCCTGGCGCAACTTGAGGCCGTTTCCTCTTGTTCTATCGCTTGTTACTTGGGAGAAGAGACCGACACCCACCTCTGTACAAGCTCCTTTCAGGGAGTTGTAGACAGCGATAAGGTCTCCCCTCAGCCTCCTCTTCTCCAGGCTAAACAGTCCCAGTTCCCTCAGCCGCTTGTCATAAGACTTGTGCTCTAGACCCTTCACCAGCTTTGTTGCCCTTCTTTGGACACGCTGCAGCACCTCAATGTCCTTCTTGTAGTGAGGGGCCCAATACTGAACACAGTATTCGAGGTGAGGCCTCACCAGTGCCAAGTACAGGGGCACAATCACTTCCCTGTTCCTGCTGGCCACACTATTTCTGATACAGGCCAGGATGCTGTTGACCTTCTTGGCCACCTGGGCACACTGCTGGGTCATATTCAGCCGGCTGTCAACCAACACTCCCAGGTCCTTTTCTGCCAGGCAGCAGAAACCATAGTACCAAACAAGAGTGTTATGGCTACAGTCATTCAAAAAAATTTAATTTTTTAAAATTTACACATTGGAGGGATTGTTTTGGAAGTCTCAAACTAAGGCTTCTGTGTGACATTTTCAGTATTTCACCTGCTGTGGTATCTGTTGCAAAATAATGATTATGACGCTTTGCACATGGATTACGAAAGTCTTCAGAAATTTGGGGGAATCTGTAATTGCCCCGGTTTTAAAGACCTGAGTAGTGCTCTCTCTGAGAATGCTTCAGAGGAGTTACGGCTTTGGGGATTTCTTACTACTCATCATTTCGGACATACCCAAAGTTGAGCTCTGCTGCTTCGTTTTTTCATAAGTGTACATTTCAAGACATTGTATTTCCTTTGCATGTTTTGAATCACTGCAGGGATGAATAGAGATAATGGCACAAAGCCATAGTTGTGCATGAAACAAATGATGGTCATTTCTAGTTGAGTTCCTCGTTCATTTATACATGTAAACATAGTCATATGGTTTATACCAGAGAAACAGTATCATTTAGCTTTGAAAAATGTGGTGAGTCCTCCTTCCCTTCCCTCCAGAATTCCTTGCGGATGTCAGTTTATTTAACCAGAATTTGGTTTCATTCTTTTGGCTCCGCAAATATTCTGTTATTGTGGGGCAATAATATGCCAGCTGCACAGGAGAAGTATATACCAAAAACAAACATTGCATTCAAGTAGAGGATTATAAGTGATGACTGAAAACCCATTATCCTTGCAGTGTTTTGCCATTTGACAGGTTTGCACCTGCGTGTACTTGTTTGAATTATCTCTGCATTATTATCAGCATCTCAGTCTTTTAGGTGGGGAATGCACCTAATGGTCTGGAAAATTATTTCAGTGTTGCTCAACAGCTGTATGTGAGAATGTAGTGTGTGGTACAGTTAACTCTTGTCAGTTTACACCACTGTGAAAAGGGTGAAATATAGTTATAGCTGGGACACTGCAAAATAAGATATCAAATTACCCTTTCTTCTCACTAAATCATTTAAAAAAGAGGATAGTACTATCCTACGATAGCATGTTTTTACATAAATTTCTTATTAAGGTATTTGTCTTAAACTTGGGTTCTGATTATAAATGATCTGACTGAATCTCTGCTTAAATAAATAAATAAATAAATGAAAACAAAAAATATATTTATAGTCAGTGATGTGTATTCTGGCCCATCTGTATCTCACTAATTTCAGTTCTAAGGAAAATAGAACAAGAAGCAATGGATTTGTACTGTAGCTAGAAAGATTCAGGCTAGTCATTAGGCAAAATTATAATGGGATCGTTAAAGGACTGGAATAGATTGCCTGGTTAAGAAATGCCAACTTTCTTAATGTATGTCTTTAAAACATGTTAGACAAACCTGTCAATAATGTTTCAAATATAGTTTATCCTTCCTTAGGACAGGAAGACTTGTTTCTCTGTGATTCTTTTATTTTATACTTGGGCAGATCCATTTATGGCAGTGAGACTTGGTGTTTGAAACTGATATTCTTGTAGATTGTATCCATGTAGAGATTAAAGAATAATTCAGGCTGGTAGATGTGTTGGAGGGGGGATGATAGAGACTATATTATTTTCATTGCTGCCACAGTGATTTTTATGGTGGAATACTCACTCCTTAGCTCATAGGAAAAGTGAAACTAGTTTGTTTTTTTTTTTCTTCTGGAAAACCTGTTCTGTTTCTTTAAAAAATGTAAAATTCAAACTTTTCTATTTTTTAAATCTGTTACATAGCAGACAAAGAATAACCCAGAGCTGTTGAGGTGACTGAATGAGTGTTCTCTTGAGATGCAGGATTAGCCTAGCCTGGAATGAACATGCTTGCTCCTGAGCTGTCTTTGGACGAATGGGCTGAATGGATTGCTGGGAAAAGTAGGTAAAGAACAAAACACAGAAACACTAGGAGACAGTAAACACAGAGTTCACCCGGTGGAGGAAGGGGTCTCATGTTTCCATCTGACATTTCCAGAAATATATATCCATCTGTGTCAGACACCTACATATACAAAGTGTAGTTGGTCTGAGCACAGTCAATAAGTTCATTACTTTCAGGATGTACCAAACTATGGAGCGTGTAAAGACTTAATTTACAGTGGAAGGTCTCTTTWCTCCCTGGATGCATGAAACTGGCTGTGTAGGTACTTATCGTCTGTGTAGTACATTCGTAGTAAATCTAAAGTGGGAAGTATGGGACATCAGCTGGTTAGATTTGCTGTGTATCTGGAAAACATGCAGAATTCTTAAAGCCTGTCTGGATAAAATTTCAGACAGGTATGCAGAACATACCTGGAAAAAAACCAAGATGGATGGCAGCCCTGATCAGAAATCTGTTCCTTTTTTTCTAAGTTTTTGGTTTAGTCTTGCAGCGTTGTTTTCAGTGTAAGATTCTCATTTATGTTAATTCGAAAATTAGAGGCTAGAATATCATATGATAAATGTGTTCCTTTCATGACCCTTCTTTCCACAATTCAAAAGGACGGAGGAAGGAATTGAACATAGGCACTCACACACATGTGTGTACACAGCATGAAAGGAGCATGGAATATCCTTCTCGAATTTTCTTTCCCTCTTCCTTTTTTTTGGATGAGTCCTTCTTTTTGGATGAGTTATTGATAACTCTTGCATTGTATGCAATACCCAGTATTCCTGTTGCTCAAAGAAGCTCATTGTATTAACCTCATTGTATTGTTCGTAAGCAGGGAAGTGGGAACATCACCATGCTGCAAATTGAGATAGGTAACCGCAGAAGAAAACAAACAAGAAGAAAAAGTGGTCCTTTTAACAATGCAGAAATATTCACGGTTGTTGACCTGATGCAGTGTTTAAATAATCTAAATATGAGTTCTTATGTGAAGAAAAATCTATACTGAAGTGTTTCAGAATATTTCAGTGGATTTCCTGAGATGTGCTGTGTTCCTGAATAAGCTGTTCACAGGTGACCCTCTATTATTTAGAATTGCTCAGCTGAAGGACATTGAAAGTTGCTGGAAATTCTTAAGCATTTGCATAAGCACTTCTAGAACATCAGACAGCATCATTTGGTTGGTACAGCCCATTAAAATATATGCATAGTATAATGATGTATTGGTTTGTTTTCCATTTTGCACCATTAAAAATGGACCATATTTCCTTCAGAGAAAGTGTAGCCTTACTAATGAGGCACAAGTCAAAAAACTGTTGCATAGCTTTCAGACTTAAGGTTAAAATTGCAGGGGTGGCAGTTTAAAAAAAATATTTTACTGGAAGAAAAATAATACACAAGTTGCTGACACAGTTCTATGATACAGGTTTTCTAAAGTTGTCCGAAGGAATAGATTGTATCTATCTGGAGGACTTGTCAAGCAGGTCTCAGTTTGCCTTCAGTTTTCAAGTGTGCAGTGTTTGCATTTTATGCTGTTTAGTGCCTGCACTGCAATACCAAGCCTTGTCAGACAGCATGACTAACACAGTTGTTGATGTTTTTCCTAACTGATTCAAGCAATTAGTTCTGAAGACTTTTTAAAATAAAATTACGTAAGAAACATGTTTACATTACAATCCTTGTTAAATGATCTAGATTATTTGTTATATTTCATGTTGGGGGTTCTCTTTTGATGTCAAAATGTTGGGAATTGTGCTTGTTCTCCAAGTACACACTGAGAAATTATAAGATTGGCATGCTTTTGCATAAGGAGTTTGTGTTTAATGTCAGAGACCACAAGGGTCCTTCCATGGAGAGCAATCTTTAGAGGTAGATAATCTTCCTATTATTACGTTCTGCACTGGTAATAGCTAGACAATCAGAACACAGTTGTCAGGAGAGGTAAGGCTGGAAATAGCTTAATGGGAAGATTCACTAGGGCTCTGAAACATTTCTGCAAGCAAAACTGCAAGTTTTGGCTGGTGCTTACGGCGGAGTACTGGTAGAATAGTTTGTGTGTGTAACTTTGACTTTTTTGGAAACTGATAGCCATGCATCCACAGGTAATTAGGAAATGTTCTTCTGCTTCAGATTTGTCTCCTCCATAGTACAACATGGAGAAACGGGACTCCAGTCTGTGGATCACTGTTCATGGAAGGACTGAAATAAAGCTCTGGAATTCAGCCTTTAAGATATTATATGGAGGTGGAGAAAAATTTAAACTCTTTTTGGAGTTTGAGAGAAGGTTAAGTTCTTCATATATTTTCTTACTGTTTGCTCAGTATGTCTCTTTGAATATTGCACCCAGTAAACTCAGTAAACAGATCTATAATTACCAAGACACTCTTTGTGCCATTATAGAATATGGATTTAATTCATAAATCCCAGGTGCTGACAAGTCAGTCTTTTTATATGCCTTTATAATAACAATAGTCTTACAACAGAAAATGAAAAATTCCATTTTGACAGATTTATGAGAATATATGGTGTTATGCAGGACTGTCATACACAGACATGTCTTCAGTCCTTTGCTAGAAATAGCTTTTAAAAATGTCTCTAGGCACACTTATGTGGAATTGGGATGACTTTAAAAAAGGTTCCTTCTGTGTTAGATATGTAAAGCTCAAATAAATAGTGAGAACTTGTAAAATGCACAGAGCTACAGGGCTGATTTCTAATCATTGCTAAGTATTTGCTGTGCATCATGACTGTACTGCATGTAAAAATTGGAAGGAGCTCTGGTCCAGAAGCACATGCAGCAAATAGTTCATCTAGTGCTCTGTGAAGCACTAGGTCTGTCAYGGGCATCCATTCAGTCTCCAGGACAAGGGAGTCCCAGTTTATGTTCTCATCTGGCACTGATGGGGAAGCTGGGCTGTCTGCCAAATGGCRGGCCACCACTGGTCTGTTTGGACTGTGGTCCTAAATGTTCTGCTAACCATTTGGTCAATATTATTTATGCAATCATAAATCATCGATATTTAATAAGTGGTAACGTTATCCAAGATATGACATAATAAATGATGGAACCCCTGTTTCTCCCATTTTTCTACTGTAGGGTTTAGCAAGGCTAATCACTTTCCCCTGTTTTACACAGCAAGAATGAATCTTTAAACATGTCCCTTGTATTCTCCTGAAAATCAGTTTTTTAGATACAAGAAATTAATGGTGAAGTCAATATTTTGAAATATCATTGCCCAGTTTTAGGTATGATTTCTCAGAGATAAGTGGACATACTTAATTGTAGGCCATGTTTTTAAATGACTGTTTTCAGGCATTTATGTTTGAAAATTACACCTTTTATCTATATTGTCTTGCTATTGTGTAAAGAAAACTATTTTACTAGGGCTTTTTTTTTTTTTCAGAATGAGACCAAAAATAGAAGATTTAATGCTTTGAGACAGCTTTTAGAAACTTTTAATATCTTGTTCTTGAAAAAAATGTATTAATTTGTTCAAAGCACAGCAATATAGCTGTATCCTTTGCAAACTATATATGTGTAAACCATTAAATTATCTTAAGATTCTGAGGATATATGTGTCATTGTCCATTTGATAAATGACATCTTTTAAAAAGGGTAATAAAAGTCTGTTCTCCAATCTTTCTGTAAATGGCTTCTGCAACACAGTTCATAAAAAAACCTAAGTGATATTGTATTACTGTAACGGATCACCATGCGAAAGTTTTATGCATGTCAAAATATGTTTTTAAGGTTTACTGTTCAGACTCCTAACAATCAGAATACAACTTTTTACTAAGTCTTTGAAAGTATTAAAAAGAATTTATTAGGATAGTATATCCTCTGAGGTCAAGCTAGCAATTGTCCTATATACAGGAAAATGTTCCTCACTAAAAGTGAGTTTTACAAGTGTACAAGAAGTTCTAATCAAAATTAAGAAGATATTGTTGACATAAATGAGAACCTCTACTGGTGCTAAAGCAGCTACTATGCACCATTGCCACTTTCTGGTCAATTATATATTGGAAGTTATGTTTTCTAACATAACTAGCAGAGCTACTCAAATACAGCAGAAAATAGCCATATCATTTATTCAAATATGAAATACCTTAAAGTATGCATGCTTCATTTTAATTTTCAGTTTCCTGAGAGTTACAACAACTAACTTTTGTAAATAACTGTACTAGCTCCAGGAAATACGTTGTTCTTTGTAGGTATTTCCTGACTTAGACCTATTTGATTTTCAATGTTTGGGTTAATTTACAGTAGCTGAGCTTTAGGGATTCAAAATTTTCTTTCAGTTGCACTCCCACTGTTGGTTTACTTACAGCTTGTCTCAGAAGATGCAGTTCTAAATTTCTCCACAAGAGTTTCATTAGCAGAAATACACTGCTTATAAAGTCTCTTTCTATAATTATTGCTTGTTGTATATTGGAGCACCACTTTGTGCCTGTAGCAGATAATGGGTTTCACTTGTATGCTGGGCTTTCRCCAGTAAGACAACATGGTAAAAATTGGACAGTCTAAATTTTAAACATGAAAGAAAATGTAGGATTGGAAGTAGATGTAGAGAGATTTGAATTGAATTGCCTGTTCCTAAGAGGAAGCGAATGGCCCAAACAGGCATGCAGTCTGTGTTTCCTATTCTTGACCTTAAAACACAGATTCACAAATACATGTTTTACTCTTCAGGTGTGATTTTAGAAACATTATGGTATAAACAAAATGTAATTATTGGCCAGATTCTCAGGAGCTGTAACAGCAACCTTGCTCATATAAGACAGTCTTCCCTGATGTAAGCTCCCCTCGCCATTAACACATGCACAGCAAAAACTCATCAACTAGATTACTAGATTGACAACTTAGCCCTAATCATGGTAAGAAGCTTTTTGCCTAAAAATAAAAGATAAGATTCTTTACCAATGTAAATCAGCATAGCTTCATTATCTAGATTTGAAGTATGTGGATTTGTACCAGGTCAAGATCAACAATGTGAGGTCCTGCTTACCTTCATCATGTATGTACTTTAAGATCTTAAGAAAAGCGGACAAGAAAAACACTTGACAGTTCCAAACATGGCAAGCCATAATTGCTGCATTTTCTGCACAAGGAAAGCTCCTGTCCATTCTGATTAGGATTCCCTATGGCTGGCCTCCTGATACCATGGATTTTTGTAGGTTCTTGCCTGGTACATGAGATGAAATGCTTTTTTTTATTTACATATCAGGTACTGTATATGTAGGTACATGTAAATTGCTTTAGGTATACTGTCTCATATTACCTCAGGCCATTCTGGAGATTTAGAAAACTGAGCTACATATACAGAGAAATGCTTGCTATGGCAGATTAAATTTAGAGGAAAGACTTCCTCTACGAACATATACAAAGAAAACACTGGGCAAATAAGCTTCTGTGTTTCATTTGGTTTAAGAAAAATGGTGAAAGAAATTCAAAGTGAAAACTGGTATACTGCTCTGAATCTCTGTTTTCTTTTGTCATATTAATTAGAAACAGGAGGTAGTTTTATATAACCCGTAACGTCGTGTTCCAGAACAATTAGGTCAAGAATAATAATTTAGCCTTTGGATAGGTACTCAAACAAAGTGAAGGATTGGATTTTAAATAGACAGCCTACTTCCTTATGAACTTTCAAAAGCATTCTTACTCCTCCTAAATGTTAGCAGAAGAGTGAATCATTTATTTTTCTATTTGTCATTCATACTCGAAAGGTACTTTAATAGTCTAATTTAAGGTCAACCATGTTAAGGAAGGCAGCCTTGCTTGTTTTTATTGAAAGTTTATTTTCTAGTGATTGTTTCACAGCTTCATTTGAATAAGTTTGAATGAACCTTTACATCATTAGTTAGAACATACATTTGGTAAACAATCATTGACTCTTTGTACCAAATTGTAAATCAAGGTAGCCCTATTATCTTTTGTCTATGTTATCCTACTGTGGGTTTTTGATATGAAATGAAGAAATTAGAAATAATTTTAGAAAATTTTATGTCCTTTAGAAAGGACAGACAGAGGGTATTGAAGTCCACTTTTTTGATTCATTCCCGGTCCTCACGAGGCAAGTATTTGCACTAGAGAGAACCCTAGAGAAGGGAAAAAGCTCTCTGACACTGCTGTTGGTCTGTTTCTTGCCCTGTGTAGATCACAAATTCATTATCTAGACAAGTAAACTCATTGAAAATATAATTTTTAGGAAAACCTTATTTAAAAAAGGTAGGTGAAATTTTGCAAGCATTTTTATTTAATTTGTTACAATTTCCAAAATATTTATATCTGTGAAAAATGTGTATTTCAACTCTTCATCTTTGGTCATGCTGTTTTCAATATAGTCTTTCAATAGTATCCTGAAATATTTTAGCATGTCATTCCAGTCAGTAAAAAATTTCTTGTGGAAATTTTCTAGAAGATTTAAACAGCTAATGTTGGTTCAGTGCAAGTATGAAGTACTACAGTATGTTATGTTGCCAATGCATAACCAAATTGTATAAAGATTTGAGACACTTGAGAGATCCCAGTTACACAGGCTCACTTAATCTTTAATCAAATTGGTGTGTTTTAAACTGAGCTTGAAAAGGCGCGTTTGTACATTTGTTATGCAACTATATAAATATTGCGTGCATCTGAAAGGGTCATGTAGATTATTGTAGTTGGTTAAGCTGGTTGCTGATTGATGAAGGAAATCAAGTTGTAAGTTGATAAGTTTCCTTATTTTCTCAGAGAAATAATTGAAACCTGAAGGTACAAAACAAAGGCTATTCTTGCATTTTTCAATGATTGTAGGTGAGAACGGTAGGTAGGAAGAGGAAAAGGAAAGAGAATCTTTTGATTTTATTTTTTTTTCCTTTTTTACAGAACCCAGCATAGAAGTTTGTAAGATATAGTGTATAAAATTGTAGTACTTGTGACTTCGTTCATAAAGTTGTGTAACTTTCCTCAATATGGGTGAGATCTGTGACAAAGTGCTGGCTTTCCCAGGGCTGATCACAAAACATACGTGGAGTTATTCCTTAATAAGTCTTGCTCCAGTATAGAGCTTTTAAGAGTCAACGCCTGTATTTTCAAATTTGTGCTTTGTCTAAATTCAGAATAATTTCAAATGCAGACAAGCTTCAGTTTCAAATCAAGAGGTGTTCAATGCTAATACATACAGCAGAGGCTGACCACCTTGCAGAATAATGTATTCAGTCAAATAAAAAAGAGAAACAACTTTATAAAATTGTGTCCTGTCATGGTCATATTTTATGTTTTGTGTGACATTATTGTGATGCTTTTTAATTTATCGTAGTGTGAGGGTGCCTCTTTGCAGCAAGCTACACCACTTCACTAATTCAGTAGTCATTTTCTTGGTAGCAGTGCACCTGTAACAATGGAACAACACAGACTTCTGTTTCCAGCCAACTGTAAGATTTATTGTACCTCTAGGTAGAGATTTATCTTTTCTCTGACTAGATCAATATCTAACTCTCAGGTCAATAAATCCTGATTGAATCTCAACAGAAGTCAATACCTACCTATTATGTTACCAAATAGACAAAGATTTTGTGGTTGTTGGGTCTAAGAAAGAAAATAACATTTGTGAATGCACATATCAGAAGTTTTATTATAGGATTTCTTTAAATTTTATCTATATAACATCATCATCTTTTTTGCGTGCATCAGCAAGTTATGAAAACTGTGGTACACTTAATGCTACCACAGACACATTTTCAGCATTCAAAAATATCTATTTGTGATCTACCGTGGTTCCTTAGTCAGCGTTCGGTTTATCCAGAGTGCAGTTCTTAGACATTTTTTCTCTTACGCGGAGTTCAAACTAATATTTTTCATTATGCGAATAGATTGGGATTTTGTTCCAAGTACTAAGGTTTCAATGAATTTATAAATTTTTGTTGGTTAAAATGTTTTTTTTCCAGAAAACATTACAATAATATTTTGTTTCTAGGATTTTTTCTTTCAAGGACCTGTAAGGAAACCAATTAATCATATTTGTAAGGTAGTTGTTGTAACACGTATACATATATATATTTACATTCTGATGTACATCTAGCACCAAAGCACTTTCCAAAATGAAGAATTTYTGCTGATGGTATTTTGCTGATTGTTGAATTTGATGATTTTGCTTTGAATAGACATTAGCTTGCATGGCCACTATCATAACATGTCAAGCAGAAATGGTTTCATTGTAATTCAAGTACCTAGGATACATGGAAAAAGTGTTTCACATTTCCATATTGACACCAGTGTCATTGTATTTCACTTGCACTTTGCAAATAAGCATACTTAAATGCTGAGTAAGGTTGCGCTCTAAATGACTTATAACARTTATAAATTATGCTATACTGCTGTAAGGTCCTTAACGTGTTACGCATGGGTCAATGAAGCATTGCGGTTAAGTGGAATGCTCACGGGTATGTAATGAGTAAGTATCACAGGGAGAAAAGAACACAACAACCATGTAAATCCTTGGACTATTGGCTAAGCAAGCTTTCTTACTAACAGATAATCTGAATTATATGTCTCAAACTTGTCTGTCAGTTGTAATTAAATTAGTCAGGACATGAAATTTTGTCCAAATGTGGAATCTTTTCAAGATTGTATGTTGCATTCAGTTTTTTAATTAGCTGGACACCATTTTGACCCTATTTGAAAGTTTTTTTGTCATGCCTATAGTCATTGTCTCCCTTCTTGTCCCTCTTATCTAGGTGATCTGCTTTGAAAAGAAGCCACAATATTATTCAACATAATGGGCAACTATGTTAGTTATCTCCAATTATTTAGATACRCTATCATGTACTTATTAAAGACAGAAAGTGTGATTTGCATAAAAGTCTAATTTAATAATAGTAGATGAGAAATATGATGTCAAGTCTGTGGCTCCATCTTTATTTTTCTTTCCATTATGAAGGAAGTAATAAGGAGCTTTGGATTATGAGTGAAATATTAGCAGCTTTAACCTTCAGCTCTCTATTATTTTGTCATTTTCATTCAAACTATAGATTAAATACATTTTTATGTAGGCTGGAAGGTAAGTGACATTACAAGAAGCAGTGTTTGGTACTGGCAGTCAACACTATTTCTATTTTAAGAGAGGGGTATTTCCAAGCTTGTGAATATAAGTAGTTAGTTTTCAGATAGTTTTAAGCTCTTTCTTGTCAAATGGGATTTCCTTTGAGAAGATTCCTGTACTTAATTCCCATCTGCTACATTCAGGGATTACTGAATGCATCCCCTTTTTACTTAATTGTTTTGTTCGTCTCACGTCATAAGGTTGTTCCTTCTCACCAAGGATTAAATACACCTATAAGAAGTTTGTATCTGAAGAAATCACACCTAATGAGTAATTTCCTCMCTTCCAGCATTCTTTGCCCTTGCCTTATCTTCACACTCACATCATTTGCTTGGTTCCTCTGCTTGCCTACCTGACAAGTAATCTGTTATGGAGAAGTCCTCAATATCTAAGCAGCATTAAGTTATCTGTTAGGCAYGTATATCTGTATCTAGGTATGTTTCATAGCTATCTTGAACGTAATACTTTTAAGTATTTCATTATACAACCAGCAGTCACTTGTTACCAGCTTTGAGCAAACAATTACCTTTTCCCCCCCCGCCTAATTAGGGTACAGATTATTCTTTGTTTGTTAAATACATTTTTAACTGAATTTTCAAAAAAGAAAAATAAATTTTCAACACAGCAGTAGCATGATACTTCTGTAGGCTTGCCTCATGCTGCTTTACCCGAGGCACGTGCCTACTGCCTACTGCATTAACAGGAACACATCAGAATTTGACTGCTGTATTGTTCAAGTTGGAGAATCTGACCATTTAGCCCTGTTTGCTCCTAACCATATGTATCTTCAGAACTATAGAAATGCCACTAATTCAGATTCAGTTCCAAGGAAATCATGAGTCAGTGCAAAACCACTGAAGTGTCTTGTGTTATAAACTGAATTATTTCATCATGCACACTTATGCAGAGAACTAGTATATACTGGCACGTTGCTACTAGATAGAAGAATATTTTTATTCAAGTCAAAGTCTGTCTTTAAGGCTTTCTTCTACTCCTCCATATCTCATCTCCAACAGTTTTGTGTGGAAAAAAATAAAATCTTCAACAAAGGAGAAGCAATTTTAGGAGAGGTCAAAACCACTCAGATAAGGGATTTGCTTGAAAGAATGTTTAACTCTATTTTGCTGTCTGAAAATTCATAGGAACTTATGTGCAATTTATACTTCAAAAGAAACAACTTGCATGTTTTCAGGACATAACATATTGATAAACGATTTCTGAAAATGGAGGAATTAGCCCCTTTTTGAACTCTTTTCAGAATCTGCACATCAAAAAAAATGGCAGAATTTTCCTATTTTTCACCCTGAAATGTTGACTCTTCTAGAAACAGGATTAGATTAATGGAGAACTGTAATTATTGTCCAGTCCCAAAGCTAGGAAGGGTGATAGATTCTCCCTGAATAAAGAAGTAGATAAGGAAATTTGAAGAATGTAAATGTGTGTCAGTTTTCTGAAAGGCCAATCAAAAGGAAATCTGTAACATGAGGCTGGCAAATTTAGGCAAAAAGAAAAATAGAGGAGCTGAGAAAGAATTTAGCCAGTAAAAAAAATAGAAATAGCAATAATGCCTTTCCATGTCTTTTTCTGGAAAATAGGTCATGGTAAAGAAACCCGATTTCTTTGTTTTATGAAATGGCAAGTTATATTGAAAAAGATAACTGCCATGTCACATGCCATTCTAGTTAAATAGATAGCAATAAGTAGTAGCAAAAAAGCACATATTAAATGGCTATGAACTGGCTGCCTGGGAAGTCGCAAAAAGTTGTCATCAAGGCAGAATTATGATGAAAGGAAGAGATTCCACCAGGCCTCTACAGGGATCGGTGTAAGACCAACTCTATTCAGATTCTTTCTGTGTGGATTAAAAGTAAACATAAGACTACTGCTGATAAAATTTTTGGATGACACAAAAATGGCAGAATGATGAATAAAGATGAGAACAGTGCATTCTGTCAAAATAACCCAGATTGTTTGATAACCTGTGCCACTCAATGCAATAAATGCAGAGTCCTACAGTTAGAACTGAGGAGGGTGGGACTGTATCCAGGAGAACCATAACTATGTAAACTAAGAGTAAAGCAGCTCAAAATGAGTTCCCAAAGCAGTAATAAGCCAAAAAAAGCCCAATACAACCCTTAAATAGATTCTGTATATGTTGTAAAAAGATTAGGAAAGTTAAATTTACATCAGAGGTTGGTACTGGGGAGGTAGCATTATTGAAATATCAATATTAATTTCATTTGTCTGTATTTTTACAAAATTTTGGAAAGCTGAAAAGAGCAAATAACACTATGAGTGGGAGAAAAGGCTTTACAGTGAAAAGTTTTTTTACTATTTAGTTTATCAGAAAGGTTAGCTTCGTGAGAATATAGCAGTACTTTTACAAGGAGAAATACTGGTCTGAAAGAGGGTAACAAGAGTCAATGGTTTGAAATTGAAAGTGCACACTACCAAATAAAGGGCAGACCTTTGGCTTTATGATTAACAACTGGAATATTCAGTCAAGTAAATAGGTGATATTTTCTACCTCTTGATCACTTCACTTCAAAATTACATGCTATCAGGAAGACGTGCTTTAGCCAAAATCAAACTGCTAGGTTCAGTACAATGCTAGTTCAGTTTATGGCCTGAGTTCTACAGGAGGTCTGGTGGTCCCATCTGGCTTTTAACAGTAAATCCATTAGATAAAGAATTCACCATTAAGCTCGAATATCTTAGTTTTTTGAAAGAATGTATTTTGACTGTGGATGCATCAGGTTGCATAAACTCTACTAAAAATCTAAGCTATACTTAGATTTCTTTACAAGGTGAGGATTGTTGCTTAAAAAGAGTCTAAATTTTGAAGATTTGAACATTTACAAGCACTGTACCTAATTAGGTGTTAAGCCATGTAATGTGTTTAATAGTAATGTSTTTGGGAAAAAATATTGCTTTGTTAAATAGAAAAAGAAACAGCCAGGTTTCTGGCTTCCAGTGACTCTGCTGCCCACCTCTCGGGCTGCCAAGCAGTGGCTGCCCCCCACTGACTTCTTTTAGAGAATCTGAAAATATTTTTGGAAGCTGAAGACCACTTGTTTTCTTATAGTCCAGTTCATGCCTGTTTTGTGTAGATGGTTATGTAAGCTGGTTTCCTTTGACTAGAAAATATTTGAAGAATTGATGCTGTATGTCTTACTGGACCCAACTTAATTTAATGACTCTGTATTTTACTTTATTGTTACTATGACAGCAGCACCTCATTCCATTCCATTTCCACTGATTGTTTCTGTTAAAATATATTTCCATCCTGTCTGTACTACAATCTAACAACTGTTTTACTCACCATGATTAACTCTTCTCTGCTGCTTTTTTATTAAAATAAATATAAAAATTTTATAAATACAGAAAGAAGTATTTATACACAGTACTTCAAGTTGCAGCCATACAGCCTGCCACATACCACTGGAATTGTGCATGTAAACTCAGGTTTATGGTCCAACCTGCACAGAGGTCCTCAGACTGTAGAACCATGTCTGTACAGCTCAACAGAACAAATGAAAAGACACCTGTACCTTTACAGCCATATAGAGCCACACAGGACATAGGTTTGTTTAAAGAGTTTGGGTTGTGATTGGATAATAAGATCTGCAACAGAAAAAGTCAGTTTTGTTTAAATGCTAAATTACCTGAAAAGTTTGATGCAGATGTCTAGGCCAAAGTGAAAACTTGATGTTTATAGGAATGACAACAATCACAGTGGAATAAACCAACAATGCACTACCACTAAATCCAGAAAATATCTCTTACGTATGTGCTGGTTTTGGCTGGGGTAGAGTTAATTTTCTTCATAGTAGCTAGTATGGGGCTATGTTTTGGATCTGTGATGAAAACAGCGTGGACAACACAGGGATGTTTTAGTTACTGCTGAGCAGTGCTTACACAGCGTCAAGGCCTTTTCTGCTTCTCACMCCACCYCACCAGCGAGGAGGCTGGGGGTGCACAAGAAGTTGGGAGGGGACACAGCTGGGACAGCTGACCCCAACTGACCAAAGAGATATTCCATACCATAAGACGTCGTGCTCAGCAATAAACTAGGGGGAAGGTTTATTCCTTCTCAGGGACTGGCTAGGCATTGGTCGGTTGGTGGTGAGCAATTGTTTTCATTTGCATCAYTTGTCTTTCTTGGGTTTTATTTCTCTCTCTCTGTTATTTTCCTCTTCATTACAATTATTATTATTATTTTTATTTTATTTTATTTTATTTCCATTATTAAACTGTTCTTATTTCAACCCACAAGTTTTCTCACTTTTACCCTTCCAATTCTCTTCCCCCCATCCTGCTGGTGGGGGAGTGAGTGAGCGGCTGTGTGGTGATAAGTTGCCGGCTGGGGTTAAACCATGACACCATAGCATAGTGATTTGGAAGTAACAGCAATCTGAAGACAATGGGACAAGTACAACACTTCAGTGGAAAAACATCCCTGATAATAATGTCCTGCTGATTAAACCAGCCTACATGAAGCTGAGAGAAATGTACTTTAAAAAACTGTGAACCGTACTAACTGAAACAGAGCTGGCAAACGTGGCATCCATATACATATGCTTTAACTATTGGCAAGAGAAAAAATGACAGCTTCCTGCTCGAATAGGGTGGCCACTTGCGATGGTATTTCTATAACAGATATTCCTTTGATTTGCAGCAATTGCATATGGCAGATTAGAGTTTCTTGTCTACTTTCTGGGAGGCAGCATGGCAGCAAATTCTTATTTAATTCATTTGAATATGCTTTGYATTATGAAAACAGTGGAAGATGCTATGATTACATTTGGCATCCATGCAATTGCCACATAAATTGGTGTATTTTCCACTCACTCAGTGAAGCTTTCTTCAGATTCCTTAATTCAGGAGGCTTCGGCACAAGACTTTTTCATTTTGTAAATTCAGGCTTTTACTCATCAAGATTTTTGAGAAGGCTTTGTTTACTAATAGTAAATTGAATAGCTTTTTTTTTTTTCCCCTGGGGGTATCCATTGTAATATAATCAGTCTGGTTAATCCCCCTCTTCTTTTAAAACCAAATGAACACTATTCTAACCTACTTATTTAAAAACCCATACTATTTTTTTWAAATATACTTATTTTTCAGCAATTTCTATTTTATTACAGCAGTTGTCTTTCAGTGTTGGATTCATGTATTTTATTTCAATGGTAATTTTCCTTAAGAAAGGGCATAGTGTCTTTCAATACTATGATCATGATCATAGAAGAAAATTGGCCACTAATTGTCATTTCTACAGTGCTTTGACTTTTAGCCATGAAGTGTCTAGTGATGTCCCTGTAAAGGAACAAAATGTATAATGTTAATTATATAAACCAGATCTGACTCAAAGGCCTAGATTAAAAATATCTATGTTATAGAAGCATTCAGAATGTGGAGTGTGACCATAATCTCTGTATTGCACATTTTGTTTACAGTTATAGTTTGAACTAAATCACAAATCCAAGTCGAAGTCTATTGGGAGTTCTAAATTTGAATTTTATTTTGAAGTTTTAAGAAAAAAGAAATGCATCTGCTGACTTGCACTTGCTCAGCATTTGTCTTAAAATGCAAAAACCACAAAAACCATACTTCTTTCTCTTAAAAGGGATGTGTCTAATTCTTTCAAAGTAGAATGATATTACATTTTGAAATGTATTTTAATATATACAATATATTCAGAATATTACGTTACAATAAAATAAGCTAGCTACATATCCTAAAGCAAAGCACTGATAAAAATAGAGTAAAAATAATATTAATTTACTTTTTACAAAGTAAAAATAATATTCATGAAATTACCATCCACAACAGTTCACTTCCCTCAGTAATTAGAAAAATCACACATTTAATTAGTTATTAAATAGATATTTAAAATTATATTTGAACCATTTAGTGGTTGTGATCATGACAAGACAGATATGTAAGAAACTAGAATATGGGCAATCTAGTATGACCTACTGGCCTTTCATAAAATCTCTAGTGACAAGGCTCATGATCCAACAACAGAATGGAAATTTTCCAAACAAAAAAAGTAACTTGCCCATGACACACTAGTTTGTCATTAAAGTGGAGTTGTTTTGGTTTTTTTTTTCCCCACTAGATAGAAAACCTTTGAGCTCAAAATGTTAAAATGAACCACAGTTTATTCTGGGAAGGTTCCATTCACACATCATGCAGGAGTAGGCTGTAAGATAAAGCTGACTAAAATTCTGCAGTGGTTACTGAATCTAAAATAAGTTCTTATTTTGTATAAGTAATAAGATAAATTACTTCAAGTGTACCAGATTGTCAGGTAAGTATATAGTTAAACATTTTGGTAAACGCAGAGTTAGGCATTTGGCTGTGGCAGACATTTTCTTAATAATTATCTGCACTTGAATTAAAGTCTTGATTTTTACAGTCTCAGTTACAGTTGAGCCTTCTGTTGTAGCTCTTCTTACATGCATGTAAAATGGTTCTTCACAGAATGCTAAAAAAGACAACATAACACATTGTCAGATGCCACAGAGCATAGAAGTATCTTAAAGAAGACTTGGGGGGGGGGGGGGGGGGGAAGGAATTGACTGCAGTTCAGTATCAGGAATGAATTCAGAGAGCCTGAGTGGAGAAGGAAGTAAAACTTTCCAAAAATAAACTTATTTTCAGGGTTTTCGCAAATCCAGAGGCGTTGGGTAAAAGGAAAGAAAAGGAGCTATCCACAGTAGTAGACATATCAGTCTTTCATCTCAATGTTCTTCTTGGTCAGTTTTGTCTGATGTTTTGAGGATAAATGCAGGACCGTCATGAAGAAATTTCCTGATTGCAAAAARTTGTAAGGAATTGTCAGTACAGAGGAAGAAGCTTATGTCTTTGAGGACAAGAGCAAGAACAACATAATGAAATTTAATAATATTATATAGTAAAAGCCATGTTGCAGGACTAATTATAAGACTATCTGGATGATGCTCTTAGTCATATTGTTTAGATTTAGTTAGTCCTGTGAGGAGGAGGCAGTTGGACTTGATGATTCTTATGGGTCCCTTCCAACCTGAGATATTCTATGATTCTACAGTAACTCTAGTCTCATTAATTTGGAAGTGTCATTGGAGGAGAATGTCCTGGGTATATTAGTCAATCACAGATGAATCACCAGTGTGATGTAATCTGGGGGGAAAAAAAAAAGTTTTAATTAGAAAAGGTGGTGATAAAATCTCATCTGGAATGTAGGTAGGTTTCTGGTCATCCATGGTCAAGGAATATAAATTCAAATTGGAAAACGTGCTTTCCAAGACTGTAGAAATTGTCAGAGAAAAAAACAAAAATTGGTGTGATTTAGAGGTGAATAAATTTAGACAAGAAGTTAGAAGAAAAAGTGTGTTCTGGGAGAGCCTTCCATGTGGAAAAACACATCTCGCATAATTTTAAGATGGAAATAGGTATGACTAAACTCAGCAGGCCAGAGGTCCAGAGCTGTGTGTGCTTCTCAGCTCCATTCCAATAGATCTAAATCTCCACATGTTGTACGTGATTTTTGACATAGCAGTCTAACTTCTGTAAAAATTCTTCACTTAATACCAGAAACAGGGTGGGGTGTCCCCATAATAATGTCTACATCTTGCATTTTTTTTTCTTGCTTTCGTTTCTTAGTTAAGATGAATAAATATTGGAAACATAGCTGAAAAATACTCAGTTAACAGGGTCGCAGTGCTGCCTAACAAATATGAGGCAAAATTAAGGCTGTGTTTAAATTTAAAAAGCATGTGACAGTTTTATTTTTCAGTTTCTTTCCTCACCATTTTAGACAGGGAGATGTCTTCCTTAATATGAACTTCGTGTCTTCTTGTGGGATGTATAGGAACCCCTGCCAAGTATACTGAAGATACTCAGGGGCAATTCCTACTTTAAAAGGAACTGCTGGAGCATTTCATATTATCTTAATGGAAAAGGCAACCAAGAAAGTTCTACTTACACCTTTTGGACTCATTAGAGAAATTTGAAATTATGTGTGATTTTAGTGCTATACTGCCAGAACAGTTGGTGGAGCTTCTAGTGACAAGGATAGAGCAGTAGGGTCCTCACGGTAGTTACATACCTCATACTGATGATATAATTTTAGGATGTATGTATGTATACGCAACCAAGAAAAGAGAGAGAACTAAATCTTCCCTTATCTCCAGTCCTTCAGCATATCCCAAGCTTAAAACCAGTTTTCTTATTCTAAACTTCAGATATAAGCTYTTGGAATTAAAAACTTGCCCATTTTCATTTACTCAGTTTTCAGAAAAGAGGAATGTGATGCAAGTGGGAGAGATCAAATGATTAGTCATCCAGAAATCCGTATTAACTGTCTACAAGCATTGATTCAGTACCACACCCCTTGAAGCAAAAAGGAAGAGGAAAGTAATTGTAATTCAGAGGAATTTCTTTTTGTTTAAATCAGTTTAAAAATGTAAGTGACTAGTGTATTTATGAGGATTGTACAGAAGACAGATGTTCCACTACGTAAAATTTGGTCTGTTTCAAATTGAAATGAAGGTTTTTTTTAAAAAAATCCCATACTCCCTCCATGCATATACATAAGCATTAAATGTTCCAATAAATTTGGTTTCAATGTGAAAAAATGAAGCAATTTATTTGAAAAATGTCAAAGCAGGACATTTTTAATTTTAATACTTTTCTATCTTCCTATTTTTCAGTAAAATGAATTTTCAGAACAGGAGTACCAGATTTTGTGAACCATATTTATTTTGATGAAACTGYATATTTAAGTTATATCAGTTCCTTTTATCCAAATGTCTCTATGCCTTTCTGTTATAGTATATATAAATTGTGGTTAATTTCAGTATATTATGGTGAAATTTGTGAAAAAAAGATCTGTTTCTAATTGTCTCATTTAAAGGAAAAAACCACCGATGAACTAAAACAGACTGGTATTTTTAGCCAGCTTGTCCAGAATCTATGCTTCTGATGAAAAGGAACTTATAGTGCAGAACTGTGTTAAAATAATTCTGAATCTTCATGGATACTTTAAAATATTATTCTTTGTGGATAGTTCTACTTATTTGTCTGTCATTTGTTTTCAGACTAGAATGGAAACAATGGTATAAGCTACATGAAAATTTCCATTCCGTATGTAATAATGACTAATTACTGAAGAAATGCAAAGAAAGTAATTTTAAAGTACAAGAAAAGTAGTGTTCTGGAAATCACTTTTTGCGTCATCTGAGACTGTGGGAATCAAAAACCTTGAGAATCATGCAGTACAGCAGGTTGTCAGAAGAGCAAGGCTCTTCTTAAGTTGCTTTGTGTTAATGGCTATTATATGTCTAAAATTCACCCAGAAGCAACGTCTGATCATGCTATAGTATATTCTTATTAGTTGTAACAGCCACTCAGTTTAAGAGTCCAAAACCAAGTTATGCTAAAAATTTAGGTTTTTGAAAACTTAATGTTAAAAAATTTAGCATTTCACATATTTCTTTATTTTTTCTATGTAACTCACTCCAGTCTATCAATGTCTTTTATGTACTGGTGAGCCCAGAACCCAGACCCAGCACTCCAGATGTGGCCTCACCAGTGGTGAGCAGAGGAGAAGGATCCCCTCCCTTGACCTGCTGGCAGCGCTTCTCATAATGCAGCCTGGGATGCTGTTGGCCTTGTTTGCTGCAAGGGCACATTGCTGGCTCATGTCCAACCTGAGGACCCCGTAGATCCTTTTCTGAAAAGCTGCTTCCCAGCTACTCTGTCCCCAGCATGTACTGGTTCCCTGGCACAGGACTTGACATTTCCCTTTATTGAACTCCATGAGGTTTCTGTCAGCCTGTGATCAAAGAAATTAGCAAGGCCTGATTTACAGCCATCATCATAAGTAAAAAACGTCCCATAACTGAAACTGAGCCCACAGAGTTGACTGTTCCTCCTTTGTTGTAATCTTTGCTTCTGCATGTGTAATAGACTAAATGTTAAAAAAGATTTTCATGGTGATGGATAAAAATAAATAGAAATTTAGGATCACTCAATTTTGGTTTTGTCTCTGTACTGTAGTAAAAACAATAATAGCTTATCTTTCACTTTACAGACAAGTATTAGGTAAGTCACATGAACATAAATGTATATGATTGACATGTATCAAATAAGAAAGTATAGTTTTTTTGAGATTTGTCAAATAAGAAAGTTTARCTTTTGGGTAGTTTTAAGAGGTATGTCATATTTTAATTCAGAAATTAATTTTTCTTAAAAAGGAATTTGTGTCTTCTTCAGAGGGGTAAGAGTTCTCATTCATTAATATTTCTATTAAGTAGCTATTTAAACAGTTGTAATATATGAGAAAACACTGGCGTTTTGGCAATGTACCTTTTGGCTAGGAATGTTATATAAGTTGGATTAATTATTTATTAATATAATAGTTGTTTTAATATATATTATTTTAATTTCTTCATATCCTCAAGCAAGTTGACTGTCTAGCAGCACCTGGCATTGTTTTTTTATATATATATATAAAAAATTATATATATATAAAAGACACAAACAACTAAAGCCAGCTTATTTTGATTGTAGAAAAGCTTTGCATTTCCAGAAAATCTGCCATGCTCCACCTTTCCTGAAAAGAAAGGTTATGCCCAGCCTTTTGTCTTGCTCGAACAAGCTAATCCTGATCTTTCTTTCATTTGTTTGTTTTCTTCCCATCACAGGAGTCATCAGGACTGCCTTGCACAACATGGACAGGGAAGCCAGAGAGCATTATTCCGTTGTCATTCAAGCCAAAGATATGGCTGGGCAGGTCGGAGGGCTGTCAGGGTCAACAACTGTAAATATCACACTCACTGATGTCAACGACAATCCACCCAGGTTTCCTCAGAGTATGTACAATTTCAGCATATAACTGATTTGAAAATCGTGTTGATTTTCAGTGAAGTAAGAAGCTATTAGTGAAATCCAATTAGTATTCAAATTCATGGGGAGAATTCAGTTTGAGAAGTGTTTGGATTCACCAATATTTTTCAGTTTTCCAGTGTTTTCAGATGAAGCACAGAGATGGCGTAGCTAGAATATTGAAACCAGTGAAGATGTCTTTCAATTCAATACTGAATAAGAGTGAGATGGGTGACAAAGGAATACTCTTGTCGTATGTGGGTTATTCTCCAGTCCTTTTTGAATGTATATTTCAATAACTGTATGATTTTGATCCCACAAGTGAATTACATTGTTCCCATAGTAGACAACACCAAAAGGTAACACATAAAAAGATTGAATCCCGCATGCCTTTGGCTGCTTCCATACACATCTATCAATTTTTTTCTTCTGTTTCTTTCTCTATACCCATGCAAACTTTTAAGATCACTTTTCACATTACAGACAGTCAAAACCTAAGCTGTTTCTCACTGTTGTTGAGCTACGGTGGAGTCTGCCTTTATCCTAGTTAAATGAATTGTCAATGTTGATGTCAAACTGAATGTTCTCACATGCATATATGAAAAGTATATGCTAGAATACTGTTAGAATATCTTAACATGACCACTAATAGGAAGTTCATTTCTATCCAACTCATTGGGTGCACATTGATCYGACACAGCAGCTGGAGCCTTGTAGGAATTCTGAATTCAGTCAACAATTTATTTAAAAGTCTTCTGGATTGTAATTGCATAGCTAGACCTGCTTTCCTTTGCAGATTGGCTCAAGRCCAATAAGAATATTGTAATCTGGACTCAGACATTGCGTGAGCGCTTGTAGAACATAATGGACTGGTAGCTATAGGTACATCCACCAGGAAATGCATTAAGCTGTTTGAATGAGAAGATTTATAAACAATAACAGAGATCACAAAGCTCGGGTGAAAAACAAAGCTCCCTGGCAATATACATTATGTAAAATCTGGTCAAGCAGTAAGAAGGCTCATTAAAAGTGTTGTAGAAATGCGTATTTTTTCTGTGCCTCACAAACACATAAAACCATAAAGCCTTTGAAACACAGCCTTAAATAAAGTATATTTGGTTTTATGTTCCACAGAATTGTCATTGCATCCATCACACTATTTAATACTTCCTAACTATTGGAAAGGCAAAAGGTAAGGCATATCTTTGAACAAATATAACATCTAAAATAGTTAAAGTAGAAAAAATGTCCTAAGTTTTCTGCAAACTCAGAGACAAATGGATCCCTACATATCAGGTTTCAAGAATTGGCCTGTTTTATTTTGAGTGGAAGGTTTTGGATATTAAACTGACTGGCAGGCAGAACTGTACATTGGCACATCTATTTCTTTATATATAATAATATCTTTTCAGAAATGGAAGAAATATAAGATGTTCAGGTTATACTCTATACATTCTAAGGGATTCTAATAATTGCAAAAAATAACATTGAAAACTACAAAACATCATTTCACATTTAATGAAAACTCATTATTTAACAAAGCAAAATAAAAAATGTATTTTAACATTTATAATTTTTAACAGAAAATATTAATCCTAGAACAAGTCTTGTAGAGTACAAACATTTGCTTTATCTTTCCTTACACAGGATTCCTATACCACAGTTATGACTGTAACATTGATTTTTTACTCCTTTTCAACAAGTATAATTTAAACCYTTTGCAAAAGAACGGTAGCTGTATGTTAGAAATACAGAACGAAAATATAGACGATCTAAAATCAGGCCATCTTAGCATCATGAACCATTACAATAATACATGAGTATTGCACTAATAGAAATAACTTCATTGTTTATTTTTATTCTCTTTTCTTTGTATGCCATGATTTTCAGTTAAATTTCTCTTCAATTTCCTTATTAGACGGAATGCTAAATGAGACTTACTGAGGCTTGTCACATTCAGAATTGAATTCAAGGGAAGTGCTAACCAAAACTGCATATATCAAGTATATAACCCTTGGGACAGGCTGAGCCTCAGCTTAACCGCAGACTTTCTTTTGGTTAGTTTCCTTTTCTCCGTTACCATACCTGTGAGTTTTGAATCTGACTCTAACTGTATGAGTACTTTACCTGAGAACATGCTGGGCAGCACATCTGATTGATGCTTTTATTATTTGTTTTATTTAGAAATATGCTTTATTGTATGTATTTAAAAGATCATACCTTTCTGGCTTTGGTAGATCAGTGTTCATTAGAGGTGTATATGGAGTAAGGTATGCAGGATTTGTCCCCCTTAAAGAAACACTTTAAAAATCTATTTAAAACTTACAAATAGAGGTTGTAAACATATCTGCTTAAATGAATTTACTGTGTTTTTTTTCTGTACTCACTCTAAATATAGCTGACTTTCTTTCAAAGAAATTGCTAACAGAAGAGCTAGTTTTCCAAAAAATCAAAAAGTCTAGGAGGAAGAGTATGAAACATTACTGCATAATTTTATCAGTCTGATGGTTGCAGTTCTGAAATACATGGTAATAATAATCTCTGGAATAGGAAACACAGCTGAAAAATTCTGCTTGCAAAACACAGTAGTACGTCTCAGGAGTAGGCAAGGGGTTATGAATTCAGCAGGATAATAACCTGAAACCTCAAATACATTTTGCTTATCAATTACTTCAGTGCATCTTGTACAATACTGATTTCTTTTTCTTCATCACCACGAATTTCCTTTCTTTAGAGAGTCCAGTTATAAATGAACTATCTATTTAATGTAAGCTGACAGACAATGCTCTGCATAGGAAAATTTTTGCTTTTCAATAATGAGCATCTCTCAGTTCTTGTTAGTTTTACCACTGATGGATCCACTTGGTTGATGGCTGAGGGCCCTAATTTCATAGTCATAAATTTATTTCAGTAATCTGATAGAAAATGTTCCATCTACTGATGACACTGTTATCAGCCTTGAGTTACATCAGAATTTTCTGTATAGTTTTCTTTCATTAATTCTCTCTGGTCTTGTTTAGGATGAATAGATTCTGCATCTTTTGCTTGGGTTAGGATGAATAGATTCTGATTGCATCAAGATCATCACACGAGGCAGATGCTTCCACTGACATGTTTTGTACATCAAGTGCTAACGATTACACTCTGGACAGTGTGTAGGAGATCTTTAGTTACTGTGTGTAGAGTCTAATTTTACAAGGAAATGATTTCCCTGATACCCCATTTGTAGATTTTGTTGTTTGATACATGTAGCTCAGTTCTTTAGGATAAAGCAGAATTTAAATACAAGTCATGGCTTAAAACATTTTTTATAAAGCTTGATTGTTGAGGCTTGGTTGTTTCATGTCAGTATATAGATATAATGTGAAATTATGTATATGCATAATTAGTTTGACCTCACTTTTTACAATGTCATTGTATGAAAAGTACACAGGCATGTTTAAATAGGAATGTTGTATGAAGATACTCCAGTTAGTTCTGAAAAAGTAAGCTCACATCCCAGAAGTAGACATTAACTCTGTTCTGTGCTAGTAAGGTGTCTACTATCCGGCCTTGTTAATATAACTCATTAACTAATTAAGTGCAAAGGTATCTGCTGTTCATTTTCTTTTGGGATTTATACTCCAATACGGTCCTTTCCGTATCCCCAGTTCCACACAGTGCATCCAGTTCCTGTGATCCCCATACATAACCGTCAGTATCTTCTCACTCACCACTGCCATGCACTGTAGCGCTGTCCCATCCTCCTGTGGTGACTAGTCCAGAGCTATCTGCCTGCTGATTGACCACTTGGCTGCTGCCAAATGAGATAAGTAAAGCGGAATTTTCTCTGATTCTTTTAGCAGGTCTTTCTCCTCTATTCAACCAGTGATTGTTAAGAGGCTTGTAGAATCATAATGTCTTTGGGGCCTCTGCCCTTTTGTTAGATTTGCCTGAAATTGGACAGGGGTTAAAGTTACTGGAGACTACTGAATTAAAACGATTACAAAAGTTGTGTGTCCTCAGGAAACTCAGATTTAAAACAAAACAAGAAAAGGACTTGATAACTGGTTTGGCTTAAGATTGCTGACATCTGACCAACTGCACCTTTGTAAATTAGATTTTGTTCATACCTAGTAATCTAGTTTCCTGTTCATTGTGTCATTTATGTGATGATGATGAGTCCAGCAATGATCCAGTGTCTAGGGAGTATTAGGGAGCATTTCATTCCAGAAATTGTTCTACATTTAAATCTTGCTTATTTAATAAGATTTTTTTTCCCATTATAATTAGAGGAATGCCTTTTTCATATTTCACACTACAACATTTACTACCTTTGTGACTATTCCCAATTGCTACTAGGTATAATATACTAAAGGTAAAATGTATTGCAATTGAATAGTCCCACATATCAGTTATTGCTGAAGAGATGCTTAGGTCTTTTAGTAAGACCTTAAATCAGGCTAAAGGGACATGTAGAAAGTTGACTTAAAGCCAGATTTGCACAGAACCCTGATATTTTGTTCTTCAGAAGATATATTCCTGCATATAACTTTATTCTCTTTCTTCAAAAGTGAAGTTACCATCCTGGAAATTTTATTTTATTTTCATTTTTCTCATTCCTGTGTTCCACAGATAAGTTTTTTGTACTACCATATTCACTGTTTGTTTCCGCAGGTGGTTCACAATTTAGGATCTGCTTTTCTAGAATTATAGTTTACGTATTACCAACAATTTTTATCATATATGTGTTCCAGGATGTCTAAAGAAATATAGATTATAGTCATATTATTTGATTATTTTTTCCATCCGTAAGATTTAGGGAGGATCATTCTTCCTTCTTAGCAGTTAGACAAAATCAGCTTCAGAAACAGCTTTTTGTGTAAATAGTAGACAGGATGAGCCTGGTGTGCATGATCAATCTACTGCAAGGCAATTATTAATATCTCATTAAAAGATAAAATTAGTAACATATATGCACATGCCAGGGGAAATGCCAGGAAATGATATATTTCTAGGTGATAAGGAAATACAGCAGCCTATATTAATATGTTTTATGTCCAAAACAGGTATTATTTAAAAATTAAATGTAGCTTCTTTTTAGTACTGTTGTGAAATTGAGTCAACATAATGAGATTAATACTGGTTAATACTGAGAGTTTTCTGCAAAACTGAATTCTTCCCCAACATGCTAATCTCAGCTAACTTGAGACATAAAGATTAATCCAGAACATTTTAGTATATTATTAGGACATCTTAAATAACAGGGGAACTTTGATATAAAAAAGACATAGAAATAATTACTTGTAACCTAGAAATTCCAGCTGTTAGTGCTGAACAGTATTTCAGTATAGACTTTTAAAATTATAATGGTATCTACATAAATCAGGTTTTAGTTATTTGTGTAAGGAAGGAAAGGTAGCAAGGTTTTCTTTTTTTAAGAATGTTGTTAGGACTGTGTTTAAGGTTGCTGTAAAAATCTGGTAATGCATTTCATGGGGTGTATACGTTTTAGAAGCTGTATTCTTTGTTAAAGAAAACAGCTATTAAAATTGGTTATAGTACATATTCGCGTAATAGTCACATGGCATAATTCTGGTGCTAATGAGTATTTTGCTTCTCTTATATTCTTAAAGGCAGAGGATTTATTCAATTAATTATATTTATAAAGTGTGTGCTCAGGTTTCAAAGTGAATGACCAGTGAGTGACATTTCCTTTGTGAGTACAGTTGCTGTTTAGTATACTGATTTTGTGCCTTTACAGAGAATCATCACAAGAAAATCTCCAAGTCCCCTGACCTTAATTGTTCTTTGTTTAGAAATGGCTAAAGTGCCACATGAGAAGCTAAACGTGGGGCAGGTAAATACGAGCTAGCAAGCTTCCATTTCTGTCAATTTTCAGAACATGAGTTTTCTTCTGACTGTGACAGCCAGGAGTGCATGTAAAAGGGAAAAATGCTATTATATGCTTGTATTATCTGGTGAAGGTGTGCGACTCGAATGTGTCAGGCCAAGAGACAACAGGTGTTAGTCTTAAACATAAAAGAAATATGGTGCTTTTTTGATTCTCCAGAAGAAGTATTTAGAATCACCTGCCTAGCAAGGCTGCTGCACAAGGACAATGGGCTGTTTAAAAAGCAGCTAGCATCAATAATGTCCTGAGGAAATAGAGTGGTAAAAGGGGCAAGCCTCAGTGATTGGAGTGATCTTCTAAAATTTCTCTTATGTTGTATCTTTCTAACATGCTAAAATCAATCATTCATCTGTGGTATACTTAAAGAGATGGACATGTGAGATGAGGATTACATTACTTAAGAGATGATGATGTTCATTAAGTACCAAAGAGAGTTAAGAGATAAGAAATAAAGTATATGTATCTTTGAGTGTATGCTTCCACAGACTGGAAAATATTGTGTAAAGTGATTTGTTTAATTGTCATCTTATTCTATTTGTTTGTGAGAAGATTGATATTTTCTCATATTTGCACAATATCTGAAGTTAAAGCTACCAAATTGTTTCATTTATCACTGAAATCTGACATAAGTTGTTTAACGGCATTTGATCACATAGGAAGTCTCATGTTATTCTGTTTGCTGAGCAGAATAAGTGTGATTCCCATAATCAGATTTTTACTGTAAAAATTAAAGGAAGTAAATGTAATATTTTTCAAGAGTATTTAAGTATCTGATTTTAAAACTGTCCTTTAACAAGAATTCATGACAATAAAACTTGATCACAGAATTGTTTACAGAATTCAAATATAAAGGGAAGCTGGGAGGGGCAAAAATATGTTTATGTCGAAGTCTGACTAAATATTTGTAGAAAATACGTGTTCTGTATACTGAGCTTTAATGCCAGCTATGTGCATCAACTTTACTCCTAACAGTAGGATGGGGCCAAGCAGTGTTTTTATTTCACTTGATTGGGTATTTCCTATGAGGATTTCTATGTACAAGGTAGATTATTCATTACATATATCGTACATATCAAAATATTTTTTAAATACTCTAGATAGAAAAAAAGAATATTTTTTTCTTATATAAGGGTTCTGAATGAGGCAGTAATGGTTTTGGGAATGAGGGGGGTTGTTTGGGTTTTTGTTTACTGAGTGGAGAATTGGGAGCAAGATCACTCCATTTTAAGTGTTGTTCTTCAGAACTGCCTTCATTTTCACACCCTTTATGAAGCTAAACCCCAATGGGAGCACAATCCTAGCTGTGCTAATGCCAGGGACGGACAAACAAACAAACAACAAAACCAAACACAGTCCAGATGGAGCATATCCCTTTTACAGGTGTTGCTATTGTTCTCTGCTGACCCAAGCTGCCTGATGTAGTCGTGGTCCCCCTGTAAATGGCGTGGAATATGCTCAACACAGCACAGCTCTAGAGACTGCTACAGATCACGCCCAACCATTAAGTTGCTCATTAGTGATGATTATGGAGTGCATATGTTGTTTTTCCCACGCCATTTGCATAGGAAATGTATATTTGGGTATTCAACACCTACAGGAAAGTACTGAATCTGAAAATCCAGGAAACCCAGTTTTCCTTCTGTTTCTGCTTTTACCCATGAGTGGCATAAACTTCACACTTTTTACTAGAAGTCAGAATACTTTTGATCTCTGAGTCAGAAAGTTCTCAGGTACTTCTAGTTACTGTCTGTAAAGGCAAAGTTGCATGGAACATAAATTAAACTCATCACTGATTATAATCTTAATCACAAACATAACTCCCGGTTTGCACTGAGATGTAAAAAGCAGGGGCATGAGGATGCACAAGTCTTCTTCCAGCCAAAGGATTCTATTGCATCTAAGAAGAATGTTTTTTTCTAAATTGACCCAAGAGTGTTATGTTCTCCAGAGTTTCAAGGCAAGCAAAATGTCTGAGTATTGAAGATTGTTTTAGTGTCATATTTGCCAATAAGAAATAGCTTCACTTACACTTCAAATATTTTTAGAAAGTGCAAAAGTGTTGCTTTTTTGTCAGGGAAGAAGAATAAGCCAAACACACATCTTAAAAATTTCTTCCTTAGTTTAGCTGTATGAAAGGGGACTTGTCATCAAAAAGAATATGCAGAACTAAGACAGTAGATATAAAATTGACTGAGCTTTTGGAATCGTAAAAGTTACTGTATTCATAATGATGATGGATTAAAATTATTTTATTATATTAAAAATAAGCATAGTAAAGAAAGATGGAACAAATGTCCAAGACATACTGTGAGAAATGGACTTCTAAAAAACTGCAGTCTCAAAAGAGAAATCCAGAATAATCTATTACATGTAATGAAAACAAGCAGCTCTGTGAATGAAGAATAACTTTGTAGTAGAAAGCCACCAAGCAAGATTGACCACAGTCCACAGTTGGACCTGCACTTTAGTTTTATCAAAGATGGCTGGCAGTAAAAAGTGAGACATAACTTCATGAATGCCAAGAACATAGGTTCGTGTGGAACCTCCAACAGGTCATCTGACCCAAACCCCTGCTTAAAGCAGGTTCAGTTAGATCAAGTTGCTAAGGGCCTTGTCTAGTCAAGTTTCGAAAGGTCCTTTTCTGCAAAGCTGCTTTACAGGTGGTTGACCCCGAGCATGTACTGGTGAATGGCATCATTCCTCCCCCAGTGCCGTCATTGAATGCTGTGAGGTTCCTGTCAGCCCATTTCTCCAGCCTGTCCAGGTCCCTTTGAACAGAAGCCCTGCCCTCCAGCATGCTGACCACTTTTTCCCAAGTTGGTATTGTCCACTCACTTGCTGCGAGTACATGCAACCCATCATGCAGGTCATTAATTAAGACATTAAATAGTTTTGGCCACAGTGTTGATTCCTGAACAACTACTGTTAATTGGCTGTCAGTTAAATTTTGTGCTCATAATCATCAGACTTTGAGCCTGGCTCACTGTCCATTTGTTCTCCATATCTTATCAATTTGGCTCATGACTSAGTATTTAGCTAGTTGTAGGTTCAAGCAAACTTTCTTCACATAGCATTTCAATATATATTTAGGATATGGTGGTATTTTATGTTAAGGCAAACAGTTGCTGTGTTTATCAATTTGCTAGTAGGTAGACAAAGACATCAGTGTACGAGCTGTGCTGTATGAATTAATGCATCTGTTGGTTCATCACCAAGCAGTATTTATCCTCATGTTACTAAAACTATAAAACTAAACAAATACCAAGCAGGCCAAATATTTACTTTTTTCTGTATTAGTTCAGTATTATGCCTCTCCTCCCTTCCTTTGTTAAGTAATGTAATGCCTACTGTTCAAGTGGACATTATTACCTAGAAAAGTAAGTAAAAATTATCAATAAAATAGATTAATGAATTAAAAAAAGTGAATAACATGCTTGTTGAGTTGCATTAAATACTGTCATACTTCTTTTTATGAGAGATTCAGATAGAGAATTGCTTTTCTGAGAGTAAAACACAGCATTGTAAGTTGCCTGTAGGCTAATTGAAATGAGAAGTAAATTGTTCTACAAATCAATAAATTGTTTCTGTACTATAATGACAGATAAGCCATATAGTTTATTGAAAGAAAGATGAAGAGTGCCTATATGTGTTTGAACAATGTTTCAATTAGCATAGATTATAGTCCTGCAAAGTGGTATGACTATCCTATACAGTACATTAACTGGAAAAGAGTACTAATTTACTCATTTCGTGAGCTAAGTGAATGCATCTGAGTGAATGTTAAAATAAAAATTGAGAACCAAATTAACCTCTACAGAATCTTGATCCGTAAGCCACCGGGCAGCTCCTCTAGAACAATTTAGAGCATCCCCAAGACTTTGAAATTTCTGCTTTACAACAGCTCCTGGAAGGCTGCGATGCTGGGAGCGTAGGAACTATCTGTTGAACTCGGGCAGATCTGGTGAAACAGTTTTGATACAGACTGGTACCTGATCCTCAGGGCTCCCAACTTCCCAACCAACTTTTAGAGGGTTGAGACAGACTCATAGCTTACAATAAAGAATCATAAATTCACAGTATACGCATCCCACATTATTTTTGTCCTATCAAAATTTATTCAGTGCACAAGGAAATGTTCAATTGAGCATTTAGTCGGTTCCTCTACTTTCCAGTAATAAAGTTTACAATGATTTAGTGTTTAGTAAGAACATTTCCAATTTCCACTGCTAGTCTAAATAAATGTCTATAATATATTTTATCTAACCTTCATATTGCTGATTTTTATCCTCTTACGTGTTTGTTGTTCTTAGATAGTATTGTTTGTAATTATCTATTTGGCTTATGTCTGTATGAGACATCTTCAGGCTGTCTCTGTGAAGCAGTGGTTAAATACTCATTGGGAAACATTTCTGACCTTATGATCTAAGAATTTTTATTTTTTAACAGTTTTCATTCCATCCATTTTTTTGAAACATTTCAGTTCTACAAATACTGACAGATAATTAATGAGTGATTTCAAATATTGGTTTTGCTTGAAGTTTTAGCATTTCAGAATGTTTGAAGCTGGTATCAGTAAAATGATTTTCTGAAACAGATGGCTAACACTTGGGGTGTGATTATAAAGCAGAGTGTAGTATCATGTGGATATATTTGAACTAGCTTGACTATTTGGAAGTCTCTAATTAGTTCACCCTATCATATGGGTTATAACACTTCCAGTTCGTGAAGTGGCTTGATTATATAACAGATTCTTTATGGCCTCTACATAACATATTCTTTATGGCCTCAACCTTTTCCCTTTTGGAATGCATTAGTCAGAGCAAAAGTGTCAAAAGACCAAATTTCACATGTATTTTAACAATAAGTAAATTCCAATATGAATCTCATCCCATCACTATAATTTTATGTATGAAATAAAGCAACCAGCAATATGAAAGTGTCAGTTGACATTATCTGTAAGCACAAAGCATTTCAAAAGAATGCATGGCAGAGCACTTATATGGAAATTTGTGAAGATGGCTTTTATTTGCATACCAAAGAATTGCATCAAAGAATTAACTATGTGTTTTAATTGAATCATTTACTAAGGAATTTTCCTGTTACATCAGTGGTAGTATTTTCTTTTTTACATGGTAAATTATACTTTTTCTCTTGTTCTGCTGGACATTTCTTGTTTCCCTTGAGATTTCCCTAATGCATGGTAACTTATTTTTTGTTTTCCTAGGAAAGCTCTCTTTCTGTTTGGACTAACAAAGTTTAGTGCACTTGCCCATCCTTCTCACACTACTATTTGTTTATTGGTATTATGGGCTAGTATTACAAAAACAATTCAAGACTATAAATAGGTTCAGGAACCATTGTGCAAGGAATTAGACAAATTTATAATAAAATCTTCTATTTTCTAACAGGTGCCCAAAGTTAGTTAGTTGTATTTTAGTGATAACACCCATTCCCTCTGCAGTTGCAACTTCTGTAGATGCATAATTTCTTCAATCCATCCAACAAATAGGGGTTTTCTGCCATAATGCAGGTTTAATCTCTGAATTCAATTCAAATTTTGCCTTTCTCTTCCTTCATGCTTACTGAGGGCACCTCTGCAGTCATGCTAGCTCGTTTAAACTCAGCAAACTGTTAACAACATGTTAGCTTTGATATGTAGCATCTTCTGATCCACTGTCCTGCACCTCAGTGTTGCACTATTACATTTGCTATTGCAGAATGCCTAAGAGGAATATAGAAGAAACTCTGTAGAGTTTCAGAAGATTAATAACAATTAAAAATAACAGAAGTTGTTATTTTGCTCTCTTTTCTGTGTTGGTGGTTGGCCTGTGATGTAAACTGTACAGACTGTTGGGGAGGGATTTCAATGGGAGGTTGTTTGCGGCGGGGGTTGGTATGTGCACACCTTCTATGGAATGTGTATTCTCCTTTTCAGTACTGGTAGATTTCAGCATCCCTGCTGTGTTACAACACTAGCGTTATTGGAGAAAATTTCTTTCAGCTGTCTTTTTGGCCTAGTTTCATATGGAAATTGACGTTTATGTAATCACATTGTGTCTGTTCGTCACTTTTTTCTCCTTGTGGCACCTTCCTGTACCCCAAGCAACTTTGTACCTGTTAGAAGATTTAATCCAAAAGGATAGAGACCGTTAAGAAAATTATTTTTTAAAAAAAAATTTCATTTTCTAATGATTAACCTAACAGGTTATAAAAACACTGAAAGGAGGTCATAGTTGTTACGGATGCTTTTTATGGGCACAATTGTGTAATACTTTTATGTACCCATTATGTTCATTTTCCTCTACTGTGGATACCACTTAAAATTTGTGTGCAAAGGGTTTTGTGCTGCAACAAAAACACTACAAAGCAGTAATGGTAAAATTTTAAGATTTACATTACATTTTTCTGTAGAAAAAAATGTGTTGATTCAATGTTGCAAAATATTGACGCAATGTTGCAAAACTGATCAGATTCCAGAACAACAAATTATAACATACAAAGATTTTCCAGTTCAAAAGTACTCATTTGACTACTCATTTGATGGTAAGTTGGTGAAGATAAATACATTTTGGTTATGGAAAAGATAAACTTTTAAAAGTACTGGTGTGAAGTAAGCTTCAGAGTTAATTTCTGTGTTATGTGATGACCAGCAAAAATAACTGTGAAAACCAAAATCCTGCATTAGGTAATCTGGATTTTGAATAGGGAATGAAGGCATTCCAAGTAAAATACAATTCCCTTCTGAATTCTTTCAGAAATCTAAATAAGTTCATCGGTTTATTTGTCAGTTTTGCTTATGAAATACTCTTCCATTTACTCAGAAGTGTATCAAGCACGTAACGGTTCTCTAATTTAGTTTGGCTAGAAAATGTCCAAGCTATTGTGTTGGGTCTTTGTTTCCCCCTCAGAACATTATCAACTGTATGTTCCTGAATCAGCTCAAGTTGGATCAGCAGTTGGCAAAATCAAAGCAAATGATGCAGACACTGGTTCAAATGCAGATATGAAGTACACAATCATAAATGGTGATGGCTCTGGGGTGTTCTCCATATCTACTGACAAAGAAACAAGGGAAGGAATTCTTTCCCTGAAGAAGGTAAGCAATAGACTTTGAAAGTTCCCTGTGTATGTAATTAAAATATAATGATGAATGCTGAATAAGCAGATACCATGATGAAAATATTTTACTGTGTAAACCTATTGAACCATGAACTTCAGCAGTGTAAGCTTCTCCACATTGCTTTGTGAGACATTTTAGATCTTTGCAGGAAATTCAGAGAGAAAAGAAATTCAAGGAAATAAGCAGTTATTTAAATCTTCTGTGCTTTTTGAATGGTCGTATCTAATATTTATAATAAACTGAATCTTACTGAATTTTTGATTGATAGTTTAATTTTGCTGAATGATGTTTTTGCACATTAAATTTCTTTGAAAGAAGTAAAATTTGGCTGAAAGTTGTACTGTTGCCCCCAAACTGCATGAATCTTTACATAGAAAGTTTATCTGTTGCAATGAATGTATAATTCAGTTTTCCTATACTATTACTTTTTGACTTACTTGCCAGCTGGCATCTAAAGGGACAAGTATTGTGCACTATGTCATGTAAATACCGACTTGCTTATAAAAACTCCAAATGTAACTGGTCAAGCCATCACACAGTTATCATTTATATGAATTTCCTATATTTATCCCAGTCTGTTTAAACTATTAATAGTAAAGTGTTCTTGCCATTTAATTTCATTCTTAACTGAATTCCATGCACAAATCTAATTCCATAGATAATTTCATCTCCATATTAAGTCCTCTGAACTGAGTTCATAGTGAACGTTTCCTGAAGTGTCTGCCAACTTATGCTAATATTCTATGGATAGATTTAAATTTACTTTTATAATAACCCAGAGAGATGGGTTGTTATATTTAAGTAATATTTTTTAAAAAACCTTTCCAACAAAGGGAAATAATTTCTTGATTTCAGTTTTCACTTGGACTAACAGACATCAATTAGCAATTCTCACGTGGATTTGTTGTCATTGAGTCTTGTAGGCATCAATTATATCCAAACATCCTAAAAAATGAATGTGAATTTGTATTCATATTTGGTAATATGTATTCTGGGCCTGATCAACAGTAGGAGGAATGAAAACCAGAGAAAATGTGGGAAAAGAGAATAAATAAAAACTATCATAAAGAATGTTATTTTTTTGCATGTGGATAGATATGTAAGTATGTAAATTTTTATTTAACATCATAAAAAAGGTTTTGTAACTGAAGGAAATGCTATTTTTATAATTCATAATGATTTAAAAAGGGTTCCTATCTCTCCTATCTTAAAAAGCTTTAATTCAGTGTCTTTTATAAAGGTTGTGTAATACCCACCTAAAATATACCACATAAAAGTAAACTCTGTCTTTTTTATACCACTGAACTTAATTCCTGGTGGCCTTGATGTAGCTAAGGTCATAATCTGTTATTTCTTCTTCAAAATGAGCATCGCTGTCTGTTTTAAAGTTCACCATGACTATTGTTCATTAAATACAACATTTATGCATATTGAGAACATGAAGCAGAAAGGAAGAATTTGCAAGAAAATGAAAGAGTCCATACATAAAAAGTGTAAAATCACATTTCTTACTGGTTTTGGTAGACAAAATAGCTTCAGAGAAATTTTCACTATGTTTTAGAATATGACAAAGGCATATGTTGCCTGTTCTTATACATACACATGACAGTGATTTGAGTCATTTTCCCATCAAGACAAGAAGGGGTACATTTTGCTTAGGTAGTGTTATATTCCAGTTGAGCAGAAATTCAGCACTTAAAGCTACATAAATTGGTGTGGAATACCTCCATTCTTTGCTCAGAGAAGTTATAATATCCCCTTGTACAGTACAAAAAGGTGATCTCATTTTTTTAATTGTTTTTTTTACTCAGATCTTGTATGCAGTTTAATAAGTATTTTATATACTGTGTGCTGTAATTACTTTTAATTTAGATTGAGTTTGGAGCTGAATTAGTTTGATAGCCTACCCAAAATACATAATTTCCACTAAGAACAGAATCGGTTTTGTTTCGTCTATCAGATGCCAGTACCTTCTATAACAGTAGAATAGAATGATTTGTCCTCTCATACTTCTCTGGAAGAATGTATAGTAGGCACATCAGAAAAGCCAGAAGTAAATGTATTATTGTGCCTGAAGATCTGAAGTCCTCCTCAAACCTTTTGAAACTTCACTTATTTGACGTTCTGATGCAAAAATCAAATTTCTCAGCGCCTCCATGCTAGGCTGTTCAACAGGCAAACAAAGTCTGTGAGTGTTGGCAGGGAATCTTTTCTAGTCTCATTCTGGGCTGACCCAAAACATCAGGTACTTTCATTATCTCCCCTATTGACAAGTCCTGTGGAGCCACCCTTCAGTCTCAAAGATCCTGCCATAAAGTGTTGATTGCAAACTGTCATGAAGGATTTCCCCTTTGCCTCATGCAATTCCTTGTTTGAGTGGGAAACCAGAGGAAAGCAAAACAAAATAGCACAGTGAAAGCCATTGCTCTCTGGATCCTTCAGAGAATGAGTGGTCAGCATGTTCACCCCTTGTTGTGACTTTCGGAGAAGTATGCTAGAACTTTCCTGACCTCAGGTCTGCAAGTATCATTCAGGCTTCCCAGAAAAAAATGGCCTGAACAGCCCATGTCTCTTCCATTTTGTATAATGAGACTGGAAATGTTCAGGAAGTAGCTATTTACTTCTCATAAAATTCTGCTATTCCTTTTGGGCGTCTGATACAAGAAACACAAACTGTAGTATAACGAACAGCAGTATTTTCCAGTTAGCCCTGTGACTGGTCACTTGAGCTACATTTGGTATTTTCAGTTTTGCATGAAAATCAGAATAACCAATGAATACATACTGAAGATATGTGGTTAATGGTCATGGAAAGACATTGTGCTTTGGGAAAATGAGAAACATGAACAAAAATTCTGTCTAGGTCCATCTAAAAATTAAATGTTTTGTTTTCTTTCCAGGAAAGTGTTAATGATCTTCAGTGTTCGGACAATTTTAAGTAAATCTAGAAATGATCATCTAGATTTCTAGAGAGACAGGATAGTGCTGCCTCTCTTACCTTCTAGCTACAGCTAATGACTGAGATGGGCGACTGATATTCAAGGCCTGTCTGTGAGTTAAATGAGGGAGAATTTAAACTTAGGTTTTACACATTACAAGTAAACGTCTTTACAAGTAATTTATTTGAGTATTTGCTTCTCTTGGAGAGCACAAGGGGTCAGAAAGGACAGAGCCACATCTTTCTGTTTGGCTATTTGGAGTTAAATGAGTCCTATTGTGAATCTGATGGGATAGTTGAGATATTTCCTTTGTAAATATAAATTATTTTGCATTACCATTTTTATGCCCAAACTCTTGCTGAATTAGAATAGCTTAAGTATTTTAAGCTGAATGATATGATTAATAAATTATATAAAAAAAAGATGGGAATAAAATCCTCCTACTGGTAAACAGCTCAGATTACCTGAAATAATGGAGTCTATTGCAAATGTCTTAGCACAGCATTAGACAGGCTATAAATGGGGGCCCAATTTGTTCTTCAAATGTAAGATAAATGTCAATTTTAACACATACACAGTGTTTAAGCAGAAGCCTAGCAAAATACAGTTCTGTGGATTCAAATTGCAAGCAGATTTCATTTTTTTAATATTTTATCAAAAGTAAAAGGAAAAGTGATGTAACAACTGGACTTGTGAGTTGTTCAAAGATGTGGAATATCACAGGGCATGCTTTGCTTGTAAATGTCCTTACTTTTCCTCAGGAGAGTACAAGGAAAATAAAAAAAATTGTTACTAATTGTGACCCCTGGTAATAATAATCCTTAGTACGGCATGTGTCTTTTCTGTCTAAAATAGCTCGATGTTGAAAATAGTGTTGTTTTTTCACCTCTGTGAATCACAGTGCAGGGGAGTAAGCTCTTTTTCTGTTATGTCCCAGTATCTGATTCTTTGATTCAGAGATATTATGAGAAGAAGAAGAAAGAAAATGAAAGTAAAAAACTGCTTTGGCTATGGTTGAAATGTCAGCTTTTTCTGATTATCTGAATGCATTATTCTTGTATTTCTAGACGAAAAAAGTTTTGGTATTTTCTGATTGAATAACTACACAAAAGAATGAAAACAAGACTTTAGACTTTGTGTTATTCCTCGTGTGTTTTCTGGGAGAAATTAATCTTCCTATAGAACCTAATCCAGTCATTGTCAGTATAAACTTAAGTTAATTTTCCAAAAAGGCATCATAGTTACAATTTGCAATCCTACTGTCAACTTGTTTAATCTTAGAATATACATGCTGTAGAGCAATGCAAATTACTATTTAATATTTGCATGCTCATAACAGAAATACATCATAAATTAATGAACAACATCTGAGTTAGAATTTACTAAACATATTTCTTTATGAATTGATTTAATTGAGTAGTATACATAGCTCTTTTTTTTATAGTAATAGATTTATCAGGCTGTGGTACATTTCCATGCCTTTAAAATTTTTATTTTTACATGCAGGAAAGGGAGACAGAGAAAGCAAAACACAAAAAAGTCTCATACTATTTGAGTTAAGAGAATGAATTAGTTGTCCTTCAATACACACAGGAGAAATCAAAGAGATATATAGCATATATAAATCCTGACCAACTATTTTTCTTATACATCATCAGTCAAATTTACTGTAGATTTTATCTACAAAATACACACCGACATTGACAAATCACACATTGAGTTCCTCATATGTCTTGCCTTAAGTACTACTTTTCCACTCTTTGTGGTGATAGGAAATACCAGTTTAGCCTTGGTCGAAGGCTTGAATACTTGTACTGAGTTCTGTTCAGGCAGGCTGTCAGGTCCACACAGCATGAGACTGGTCATAGTGGAATTCTGCCATGCCATAATGTCATAATAATTTCGATTCTAAAAAAAAAATTCCACGCATATGCAACTTCTTTTAGTCTTATGCCTGTATTCTGAGACTGTTGGAAACTTAGTGGTAGTATATATATATCTGTACAAACTACCTGTTTTACTCAGTATGATAATAAATATTACCCTGAGTGTCCTTCTTTATAAATTGGCTGAAGCCAGAAATTTGTAACCCAGTAAGTATTGAGATGTCTATTACCAAGAATGAGTGCTTTTGCTCAACATAGAAGGACATTTAAAAAATGGCAATCTGAAACTTGAAATCTGTCCTATGACTGCCTGGAACTGAACTGGTATTTTTTAAAGCCTTTTCAGTAATTAGAACTAACAGACAATATATAGAAAAAATAACTTCTCACATGAAATTCTCAATGGGCTGTCTATGAAAAGTAGTCAGTTACTTTAGTGAGACTGAAGAAACCAACTCAAAATCCTTCCTGCCGAGAAGGACTTGGGGGTACTGGTGGATGAAAAGCTGGACATGAGCCAGCACTGTGTGCTCACAGCCCAGAAAGCCAACCGTATCCTGGGCTGCATCAAAAGAAGCGTGGCCAGCAGGTCGAGGGAGGTGATTCTGCCCCTCTACTCCGCTCTGGTGAGACCCCACCTGAAGTACTGCCTCCAGCTCTGGAGCCCTCGGCACAAGAAAGACACAGACCTGTTGGAGCGGGTCCAGAGGAAGGCCATGAAAATAATAGGGGGAAGGAACACCTCTCCTATGAAGAAAGGCTGAGAGAGTTGGGGTTGTTCAGCCTGGAGAAGAGAAGGCTTCAGGGAGACCTTATGGCAGCCTTTCAGTACTTGAAGGGGGCTTATAAAAAAGATGGCGGCAAACTTTTTAGCAGGGCCTGTTGTGACAGGACAAGGGGTCATGGTTTTAAACTAAAAGAGGGTAGATTAAGACTAGATATAAGGAAGAAATTTTTTATGCTGAGGGTGGTGAGACACTGGAACCGGTTGCCCAGAGAGGTGGTAGATGCCCCATTCCTGGAAACATTCAAGGTCAGGTTGGATGAGGCTCTGAGCAGCCTGATCTAGTTGAAGATGTCCCTGCCCATGGCAGGGGGGTTGGACTAGATGACCTTTAAAAGGTCCCTTCCAACCCAAACTATTCTATGATTCTATGAAAATAGTTGTGGTCCTGTGAACATGGCTTCCAGTAAAAACATTGCTTAATTCTATATCTGCTAATGCAACTTCATTACTTGCATACTTTTAAGTCAAATATCCTTTTAGTCCCCTCTACTACATATCTATCTGACACTGGAAGAGTTGAGAGTTGGGTGTGTCATGTTTATCTTGTATCTTGCATAAGACAGTGTAATAGCATGCTAATGTAGGGTTAAAATAAATGTATCAGATCAGTAAAATTAGTTCACGATAATCTGAAAACCAGCTGAACTAGGGAGATGAAATTTTCACATGTGTAAATAGCAAGCTAGAAATGGAACTTCCTAGAAGGAAAGTATCCATGCTGTGTGATATATGACTCAGACCCCCAGCTTCTTCCTTCCTAATAGAGAGGTAGGATTCCTAGTAGGAATCTATTGATTTAGATAACAGGGCAATGCTAAAGTGACAGTGGCGCTTCTGGTGGATGGTACAGCTGGGGATGTGCCTTCTATTGGGTTTTACTGGAACATTAGGCCCTATAGAAGGCATATCCCCAGCTGCAGACTTTCTTCCCATTTATGGCATCATGATCCATGTGCAGCACAGCAGTACATGGTGAGACAGGCTGAAGAATTGTCTCTCTCATTGTTGCTGGTGAAGAATTGAAAAGAAAATGGTCTAGAATATAGGGATGCACCCTTTCTGATTAGAAAAGCACACAAGCAGTTGTTTAGGCTATTCTTACACATTTAAGTTCCTGTCTCTTATGATAACAATGTTTTCCTGCAAGGAGTTGCTTTTTTCAGTTGAGGATTTAAGAGATGCCCAAAAGAATTTTAGTATCCCCATCACTGTCTATTAAACTTGTTAATTAAAGATATGAAGTTAATTTTATTTGGGATACGTCAGTCTCTACCTTTTTCAGTATTTAGCATTGACCAATAAAAATCAAAAAGTGATAAAATCCAGAGACTTTACATAGTCATGGAAAAAGAATCTGAGACTCTTTCTAAACCCTCAATTTTTCCAAAACTGGTACCTTGCCCACAAAAGAGAAAACCTGAATCCATCCTGCTTCATGTATATCCTTCTACTTACAAGGTATGGCAGTGGCTGCCAGAATATCACAGAATATTGTCCCTTTCCAGTAACATGAAGAAATGTGTTTAAGTTAAATGGAAACGATGTAGTTAGCTTGCTAGCAGGCTAAACTGAAGCACAGAATGGCATTGATTAATCTTTTTTTCTGCCAACAGCCGCTCAACTATGAAAAAAAGAAATCATATACACTTAATATAGAAGGAGCAAATACTCACCTTGATTTCCGCTTTTCACACTTGGGACCATTCAAAGATGTAACAATGTTGAAGATCATTGTTGGCGATGTGGATGAACCTCCGCTCTTCACTATGCCTTCCTATGTCATGGAAGTTTATGAAAATGCGAAGATTGGGACTGCTGTTGGCACAGTAACGGCACAAGATCCTGACACTGCCAACAGTTTAGTGAGGTATAGTAAATCCAAATTATATGGGATTGAATTCCACCAGCTAAAAGGTTAATGAGATCTGGAATGTATGAAACTGTGTCTTTTATTTTAGTACATAAAGGGAAACATAGGTCAGAACAGTGTCACGATCAGTCTGTATGGACTAGATTTAATAACGTAGTCTTCAGCCTTTTGTTGGTTTGCACTAAAATTGCCATCTAGCCATTGGTCTGAGCAAAGGTCTGTGTGCTCTAGGTCCAGTAGCAGCACCTCTCCAAACGGCCCACTGAACAAGGCCAGTATATGTTACCACATCATATAAAATGGTGCACTTCTCTGGCCTGCTGGCAATCAGTATCCTGCTACTAGTTGTAAATCTGTTCAGGATCATAATGCTGTTTGTCCCCTGTCATGCTGGTATTGTGCTGGCCCTCTGCACACTTGCCACACTGTAGTTGTCCCAGGTGCTTGTGCAGGACAGGAACTGGTTTAGGTACGCCTTTCCTCAAAGACACGCAGTATAATTTTTGCAAAATTGCATTTGAGGAGGAAGCCCTTATTTTGTAATATGCTTCAGTTTTGGTGGGGTATCAAAAGAATAGAATGGGTGTAATAATGCACCCTGCTGATGTTGCTAGGGATATGTCATGTCATCTTTAATTGTGAGGTCTAGGGCAAAGAGAAGTGCTGAGAAGCAAGCACTTGCAGCATCAGATACATCGTTTGAAAACTAAATGAGTATGTAACATACTAGGAAGGAAAGATTTTGATAGTCTTTTTAATGAAATTCATTCTTAAAGAAAATGTTCTCATTAAAAAGAACAAGGGAAAAAAAAAAAAAGGAAGACTTCTGTGTTCTGTGTTGCTGCTCCGGCCAGAATATTATCATAACAGAACTGGCTTGGAAATAGGTCATGGTCTGAACTAAGGAACTGAAATCAAGCTGGAAATATCCCCACAGCAAGCTTGAAAAAGCATTGATGCCAAAAATATAGATATGGATGTTAATTTGACGACTTCTAAATTTAAGAGCATTTGGATTTAACCTTGAACACTCTGGAACTGGGGTTTGAATTCGTTACTGGTTTAGAGTAAAGTTTTCAGTTACATGTTTTCGGCTATGATAGGATCCAATGACATTTTTTACTGGCTTCATTTGTGGGATGAGTTACTTTCTAAACTGACATGCAGTGTGAGAATTTTGTGGAACAATATATAAATGTCTCAAAGGTAGTAGTGGATTTAAAATGTTTCAGAAAAAAAATTCTTCGTGAAAACATGTTTGATGCTATTGCTTTTTATGACATAATGGTATAGCCTTTGTGGAAATCATATGAGTATATACTTGGAAAACAGTTTTTCTCAAGCTAATTGGGCATTTTTAGTCTCCTGACTGAGTTGAAATCTGCTGGGTATGTGTAACAGTCTTGGTAAGATGAAACAATTTTTGCAGAACAATGAAATCATCAGGTTTTTATGGTTCTCTTGTGCTAATAGTCTAAGATTCTACATGTTTAGTGTCAGACAACCAATATATACAATTTCTTAGTGGCAAGTTATTGCCTTTGAAAAATTGCCACTATGGTATTTGTGTCTAAATCATAACATAAATAAGAAAATTTCTCTAAAAATAACTGCCAAGTGCCTGTAGCTTTAATACTATAATTCTGAAACAACAGCTAACAGTCAGACAGATTAGCCATCATGGTAGTTTGGGAGTAGGAAGGGCAAGTACAGATTTAACTAGTTCTTCCATAATTCAACCGTCTGTGGCCCCTAAGAGTTTTGTCTAGAAAGGGGTAAGACAGCCATGGTAAAAGGGAAGCAGCAGCAGTTTGTACAAAGGCTGGGAGGGCCAGAAATAGATTTTCTGGGTGAAATGGGCAATAATTTGGAGATAGAGGGATTGGAAGGAAAAATATTTCCAAATATTTTGCTTTTTGTATCGGCCTTTTGTTTTTCCAAACAGGAATTTGTAACCGGTGATTGAGGCCAGAATATTAAATATCCATATTATTCAAATAATTGAGGAGAAAAATTGTCCTTACTTTTGTCTATCCTATTTTTTCCCCACATTGACATTTTTTTTTTGCATTGTTCCTTCCATCTCTCTCTGTTGGGGAAGGAAAAAAAATAGAGTGCTAGCAAAACATACCGAATCGTGAAGCTCTGAAAGGAGCCAGCCCTCATTTACATGTTGGAGGGGTTCAGCAAGGGCAGTAGCAGCTCAGATATCTTTGACATATCATTACATTGTGACCACTCTCTAGCCAGGCTTTATCCATCTCGGTGGGACTGACAGTGAATGTCGTTTGTGAGCATGCGGGCTTTTTGTGAAGATGCTGATCCTCTAAGGCCTGGACTAACACGTTGGTGCATGGAACTCTGAAGAGGCACCAGGCTAGGTTGGTGTGCCCTCAGGTTCTCCTTGAGCCTCCTCCTGTGGGAGGAGAAAGGCTTCTTGGGGAACGGGCAACTTTAATCCCCCTTCCCTCACCTCACTTCACACACAAACACTGACACGGTGCAGAAGGGCTTTGTATTGTTTCAAGATTTGGCCGCGGCTTGGGAAACTGCGGGTTGGAAGTGGTGTGCGACCTGAGAAGCGGGCCAGGCCGGCCGGGCTGAGCTGCTGCTCCCCCGGAGGCAGGGTCCTGCCCCATGCTCCGCTCACAGCGGCGAGCAAAGGAGTGGCTCGGAGGAGGCTGTTTTTCTCAGAAGCGTGAACACGGTGCTCTTACGTCCTCTGTGCTGGTTTGCAAGAAACGTCTCCACTGTTCGTCTGAAACCCTGATGAGTCTGAAAGATAGTCTAAGGGTAATGAGATCACATCTCTCCTTCATTTCCACACAATTCCTAGTTCATTCAAAATAAAAATAGTGATTAGAAAAATAAAAGCAGGAAGTTTCAATGTAACTTTCTTAGAAACCACAGATCACAGAGTGTCCAGGGAAGACAGCTACAGATCGGACTTGCATAGCTGACCTGTGTGGAGCAGTGGAGTAATGGAGTAACGGTTCCTCAGCCAAATGGCTCAGATATGTTTCCAACTGCTATAAGTCTACAGGACAAGCTATGGAGCAGCGATTTGCTTAACAGTTTTTCCTAATCCACTTGTCCGTCCTTTCCACTTTATGAGGACGCTCGTTGCTGTGTGTGAGATTGATAAAGCATTAGGCACACACAGTTGCAACCATATCACTTCTTTGCTGTCCAGCTGCTAAAAGAGATACAGTGCTGTGATTTGTTCACTGCCCAATTAAAGTAACAGGTTTTTTTGGTGGCAGGAATGATTCTTGTAACCAGAGCAATGGTTAGAGGAGTAGTTACAGTAATTAACAATGCTGAAGGGAAATCTTTTAAAAAAATAGTTATTTGAGCTAAACCCAAGAATAAATAACAACCTCTATTGTTACCAGTAGAGAGGGAGCTGAAGGCTTTTTTGTCCTTATTTCCTCACTGCGATTTCATCACAATGATTTCAGCTTGTTCCTGAGCTGAGCTCTCTTCAGAGTGCACTGACTTTGTGCCAGTGCTTGTACTAGTGTTTTACTTTTTCAACCCCAGCAAAAGAACCTCTGTAATAAAAAATGTAGGTATTAGAGGTTTCTTTTATTCAGACATTATCTGGTTGGCAATTTGTGCTGTTTTAAAGGATTTTTCTTTTTAAGTTGATTTTTTTTTTCTTCAAATAGAAATGCATTTTCAGGGAAACTTAAAAATGCTGTGTTTTGAAATAAAAGTTTATTATTCTATTGAAATATGAAAAGCAAACATAATCATAGACAGCATAAAAAAGAAAGATATTAAAACTCCATCATGTATTAATTTTAAAGATAAAGATTTTCCGAGTGGTTTGAAAAACAGCTATTTACTTAAAAGAAAGTGTTCTAAATCAACGGAAAACATCCTAAATTATAATTAATTTACAGGGATTACTGCCTTGTTGGAACATTTATGAGAAACTAAACCCCTTTCATTGCATTGCGTCAAGTAGTCTGCTTCCATACCAAAATCTTTTGTTGCTTCAAAAGATCAGGGTTAAGTCATGTCCTATAACAATATTTGGTGTGCAAGTGGGTCTTGAAAGTTTCCCATATAAGGTGAAAGAAAGCATGGCTATTAAATGCTCTAGTTATAATTTTATTTTAGTATATTATTCATTTTAAGTCATTCCATACTTACTTAGAAATGCTCTTTTTTCTTCCTGAACCCATACACAGAAGACTTCATGGGGATTAGGGGTGAAAACAGCTTTTAATTGGCAAGTTGCATATGTGTATTGGGAGCAGTGCTAGGTTGCTAGTGCTGCCTCAGGGCTACGGTAGTGCCTGTTGAAACCTTGCCATCTTCCTGTAGGTGATTCTTGGGTGGTGAGTCCGTCTGGCCACAGCTCATACTCCTGATGATCCTTGGAGCTTTCTCACTGCATCTGGTCTGCTTTCAGTGGAGTGGTTTTCAGAAAAATAACGTTGCTGCTGTTCCCCAAGCCTCCTCCGAGTTAGTGATTTAGAAAAGAACAAAGGCATAGTTTTAAGACCATGATACTTTCTGAAACTCTGATACAATAGTGAAAATAGTTACATGACATGGGCAAGTTCCCTCATATTAACTTGATCCCAGTGTGATACTGTCCTATGAGGAACTGAAAGTCTTTACTAACACTGTACCCTGGTAAGAGTAGTTTATGAGAAATAAGCCATGCTATTATAGAAATACTGTGATGTCAGCTCACTCCTGCTGCTGCTGCTGTGCAATCTTTGTCATGCAGTGGTACAGGAGGCAAATCACTGTTTTGAGCACTAATGACAGGGCCTCTGTCCCCTCTGGTCATTTGTTACTCCCACTTGTTATGTTTGCCTTAGGTTGTTTGCATTTCTGGGCAGGAATGGTCTCTTCCCAACTATTTAACAGAAGACTCCTTGTGAACAGGGTGCGGGTACTGATCAGCACTCTGCATGTGATGGTAGTGTCAAACAATAAGAAATATAAGCACCTTCCCTTTTCAGAATGATTTCTATCATGGCTAGGTTAAAAATAACCTTACATTTTGTTGGATCCTTGAAAGGTTGATTAGGTTTTGTTATATTAATACATTGGAATTCAAATAATTTTTGTGTTGGACCCTAACCAGTCTGTAATCTACCTCACTATAATGAATTTTATTCACTAAGACTGAAATTGATTAGCTATAGGAAACTGAAGTAGTCTTGGTGCCTTCCTGATGTCACTAGAAAATGAACTTCTTTCTTCACTCTCCTCTTGACACTACTGCTAAAAAAGCAGTAAAACACAGAAAAAATAAATATGAAACATAAGGTGCACATGGTTGTCTTTTATAGAAAACAATTGTTTTACTTCCAGGAAAGGCAGAACCAGCCAATGAACAACAAAACAATAAAAAAAAACTAGCAAACAAAAATAACCAAGGAAAGTCAGAAAAAGCTTTTGCTTTTTTTTTTTTTTTTTTTTTTTNGGGGGGGGGGAATATCGGACTGTTCATTTTGTGCTAAGTTAGTGAAGAATACAAGTACAGTCTCAGCCCTGATTCTGGCTTCTCACTTTTCTAATGGTCTTATGGTATTGCCTTATAATGGATGATGTATCATAATGGTTATGATACATGTACGTACTAATGAGTACAAAAATGTGCTTTCCAACACCATACCTGGTATCTAGAAGCTATAATGAATTCAAAGTTGCCTTACCCTAGTTTGATTTAAATTGACAGCCGCATTTTCCTTTCTTTCAGATAGAATACTGAAAAATTAATGAATGACAAGTACATAGGATTATAACAATTAATGTGGTGTAGGAAATTGTTCTTCAATTCCTGCATCAGGCAGAGAAACTTATTTTAACTTTTACTGCATTGGTAGTAAAAGATAGACAAAAGTTCAAAGCTTTCTGGCATCAGTCTTTAGAAAGTCATGTTAATTTTCAGTAAATGGTATTTTAAGAGGAATGCTCATATGTAGATGAAAGAACATACCCATGGAGTTTCATGTATTCCTATTATTATTTCTGAGAACCTTAAAGACATAAAGTGCTGTGGAAGATTCTGGTTATAGACTATTTTTCTGATGTAAAGTTTATATTTACTAGAGGTAGAATAAAACCTGAACTTTTGCTTCAAACTCAGTCACTCAAATTTTGGTCATACAGTATCAGCATGTTAAGTGAAGGGAGGTGCAGGAGAGAGCTGTGCAAGGGGATCGGGGGGCATTGGAAATAGAAATTGTGTTTTTAAATATCTTTTTTTCTTCCTGTCCTCTGAGATCAGCATCAGTTTCCACACGGCTCCCCGCTACTGTCAGTAGGGAGAGGGGATAAGATTGATCCCCTGTTGGAAAATATAAAAGCCTCTTCACCTAGTTGTATTCGTTTGTCTTGCTTGCTCTTTGAATGTCATATGAGTGGAATAAGGTCAGTTTGCTTTCTGCTATTCTGTGCACAGGATGCTTTGTTAACTGTACTTAGGGCAGCCTGCTGAGATCAGTGCCGTCGCGTAGAGTGACTGTCCCTCCCTCACATGCCCGATGGGGGAACATCCCCCCCCAGATCCTGCCAACTCTGCACTTGTGGAGGCAAAGGCAGACATCTGTCCTCCACTCTGCTCAGACCCTCAAAGCATGACACTGTCATAACCCTGTGATCAACACCTACAGAGACACACTGATATCTTCCCAGGGTATGTGAATGGCTCACGGTTAGTTAGCAGAGAGGAGCTGTGTCCTCCTCCGTCTCACCTCCTTCATTCGTTCGCTCTCTGTATTCCTCCAGTATTATTCTTCTCCAAGATTGCCAGTAAATCAAAACAGAAAAAGAACAGCCTATTTTGAACGGCTGGAAACAGAGGGGAATTTTTCTCCAATTTCTTCTCTCTCTGTCCTCACAGGGAGGAACCATTTTAAAATGGTTAATACTTTATAGCGTTGAGGTGGGAGATCTGTTGCTGATTTTTTCCCTGAGGCGTCAAATTATTTTTGATCCTTGTCAAGCTATGTGTCCCAGACCTCCCACTAACAAAAATGTCCATCTCTCTGTGCAGGAACTGGTAAGCTGTTCTGACAGCTGTTCTGACTAGGAAGCATCCAGCTCGGGATGGTGGTCAAAATCTCACAGCAACCAGAATGACCTCCATCGCTCACTTAGAGCTGTGAGAGAAAAAACTGACAGATCATCTTTATATGGTGACTCTGAGAGCCTGATTTTTCATGCCAGGACATCATCTTTATGTTTCTATAATTTCCACTGACTTCAGAATGCCTTCAGTATTTAAAAGTCTTTATGATTTTAGGAGTCGGCCTTCATATCTGAACATCTCTGTAGTGTAGTCTTTTGATAGGGCCATTCAACTCCAATAAATAGGCATAAATCTAATCTTGGGTTTATTTGGTTTAGTCTTTAGTATGAGTAGAAAAAAAAAGATAGTATGTAAGTAGAATACCCTTATTTAGCTGGTAAACCTTTTAGGAACAAAAAGTGATTCTCATATAACACTGACTGCACTTTATTTCTTAGCAGCATTGGAATCTGAATGTTAATCTCTCTGAAAAAAAAGCAACTTCAATATAACAGTTCTGCCATCAACACATGTACTGAAACTCCTCTAAAGAGATTCATAAAGTCAGGAAAAGACAAACCTTTATCTTGCTTTGACTTCTGAATTATGCCTCTAAGCGTGTGAGCTTTTCTTAGCCTATGTTTACTGGCAGAGTTAGCTAGAAAAGATGTTCAGTGGTTAACACATGCAGACAGAAATTGTCAGCTAGAAAAGATGGTTGTACAGAAATGCCTCATTTCCTTCAAATGAACAGCATTCCCATTTTCCAGTGTCCAAGGTGAGCAGTGTGCCAGCAGTGCATAGGGGATGGGAATGAGAGCAGGAGCAGGAAGCCAACTTCTGCATGAAATGCAAACCAGCAGTGGCTGCCTCCCAGAGGCTTTGCCGGGAGTCAGCAGTTCACTGCTTGCAACTCCCCTGTGCCTCCCAGGATCTGCCACCCCACATCTCCAGGACAAGGAGAGGGAAGGCTGCCACTTCTACTGAGCTGAGATTTAGGTATGAGGTGAGCCAGGAGTCCCATATGGGAGACAACAAGGTACTGCTGATGAGCTGACGGATGTCAGCTGGCAGCCAGTGCCAGAGCTAACTCAGTGGGAACAGCGTAAGGAACCAAGGTCCCACAGGTGCTGAGAGGAACAGTATTTTCCTCAAAGTTATGCTATGCCCGTCTTAAAAAAAAGCAAAGGAATGGTAAACAGAGATTACCTTCTCCAAGGTCTCTTAAAATGTATTTCATTTTCACAACTGGAAAGCACAGTTGAAGGCTGTAGTTCTCAGTAGTAGTCTTCTGCTGAGGAGCACTGGAACATCTAACGTCTCCTTAATCTACCAGACATGCTGCAGGGAGAAAATTGGTTACCTGCTGTTTTGGCAGCTGACTTCTGACTCACACTTTACAATTGCTTTTCTCTCCTGGAGAAGTTTGTTTGAACTACGGTGAAATAGATTGGCCCTGGAAGGGGGGCAGCGTAGTGCAAGACAGTCATGGCAACAGAATGTCTCCCCACTGCCTCATTTGGCTTCAAGGGGATGCTGTTGGTTCCCAGGCTCATGATGAGTGCTACTGTCAGGAGGCAGGGAGAAGATGAAAGGCACGCACCAGAGTTATGTCCCACCATGGGCCATTTCTTGTTGCTCTCCAGCTGGCCAAACACAGAGAGCTGCAGCTGATCAGTTCTCTCACTGTTCATCCTGGTATACCTCCCTCCCTCACCCTGTGCAGTTGTTGCTTACACTTTTTTTCCTAAGGTATTTTTTAAAAGAAAAAAAAAACTCTATACTTTGAGTCTGAGTTTCTCTTTCTGAGAAAAGTTTCTTTGCTTAATTTTTTAACTAAACAGGTTTCCTTATAATGGCATTTGATTTCTAGTTGATAAGTCTTTAGGTGGTGTGAGTAATTGGTTTGGCAGAGCACCTATCCTCTTCCCATGACCTTTTTTAAGTGCTTCTTTGTAACCGGTTTCACTTGTTATTAGAGAACTGGCTACTTACCTATGTCTCAATACAGAAGCCCAAAGAAGTACTGTGACCTGTGAATCTGGCTGAAATGTGACTTTGGAAGTTCATCAGCAATAGCAGGTTTGTAGCCAGGGTGGAAATCTGTAACAGAGTTCTTGTTTGCAGTTGGTAAATAGGGTAATAAATAAAAATAGTATAATGAAAGGATAAGCTAAAGACTTGATTAAAGACAAAAAAAAAAAAAAAAGACAAGTTAAAAAATCAAAACTATTTAAAAACTCAAACTCAAGGCTCTTCCTTAAAACACAATAACTGGAGAGAGACATACTGGAATAGTAACAGATTATGCCACTTGTCTGTTAAGTGACAAACTGATGTTAACATTATCTTAAGACTGAATAATTTAGGGAGAGAGATTCTGAAAATGCTTATGGGTTTTAGCTTCAGAAGCCCTCCTAAAAGATTTGGAAATCATTAATGTTCCTAAACTCCTTTATAGCGCCTTTTAAAACTTTCTCCATTTTTAAGCATTCTCTGTATTATTAGGGCCTGACTACTTTAATACTGCAAACTGATTTATATGTCTAGAGTGCCCTTCTGCCTAAGGCCCACCTTGCATATATATTTCTCTTTATTTCCTAATTCATGCAAATGCATTTAGTTTTCAATAAAAATGGTGGGAATATCTGTTGCTACTGAACCACTGCTTCACTAGAAGACAAGAAGTGAGGAATGAAGTCACAGGAGCCAGGGGCTTGCTTTGGTCGGAAGCAGGAGTAAGGACATGGATGGAAGCTGGGAATGCCCTTCTGTTGAGTGACTCCGCATAATAAAAATGTGGCATGTTGCATTTCCCACTGCTAGCAGGATTGAGTTTTGGTATTTAATTTCCTTCAGATTCTCTTCAGATAGTGTGACTAATAGGTTTTCTATATTCATGATCCTTTTCAATGTAGTTTCTTTAAGATTGGTTTCTGTTGCTGGTTTGGATGTAAACAGTTTATGGAGAGCTGTTTACCTAAGCATGTCTTGTTATTAAGTCTCTTTATTAACATGTGCCATGCAACTCAGATGTGCTGATTTAATGGTTAAAAGTATGGTTATTCACACAGCATTGTCATGAGTAAATGTCTGTAAACAAGTATCTGCAATGAATATTATACATTAATTTTTAAATGAATGCATTCTAAGTAAGAAGAAACAGTCAACTGAATTAAGGTGAAAATTCACTTTTGAAGTAACTCTTTGAAATTCAAAACTTGCACTATATCTTTTTGCAGTCTAAAAAAAGCATTGAAAAGCAGCTCAGTAGAGGTGGAGGGAAGGGTAGGAGGGGAAGGGTATGACTGTCTTTGTTGCCACTGTTATCTGGCTGAAAGTAAATTTTTTACTAGGTGAAGTAAATTCAGAAGCCTAAGTAAAGCATCGTTGACTCTGGAGTATGGTATATTTATGGATATACCTGGTCTCTATTCTCAACRAGTAGATAAATCAGTGGCTAATATTTATAAAGGCCTAAAATGTTAAGTGCTTTGTAAATACAATGAAACTTGTTCTAAATGTCCTCTTACATGTGACAAAAATGAGTGGCTCTACCAAGGGAGTTTCTTGTACAAAATATTTTTAGAGCACTTGGGAGCAGTGCTTTAGACTAACATTCCTAGTTCTTCTACTGTGTGGGAATATCTTCTGTAACTTGTTTTACTGAGACATTTATGAAGGTTGGGAACCACAGCAGTGCAAATGGCTGCTTTAGATATGACACACAAAGCAATTTTAAGGAAGAATCTGCAGTAATGGAGAACTGAACATGATAATAATGGGAAAGCATAAGAAAGGGCCACTCTTTTATTTATTCATCATCAAGAAGAATTCTGTCAAGCTGTGAATGTTTCAATATGTCTGTATATGCAGAAGTTAGCACACGAAGGGGAAGTGGTACTGTGGATAAATTAGAAACATTTTTCATTATTCTAGTATCACTGGAAGTAAAAGTGTTAGTACAATAAGTTACCTCAGGATCACTTTATTTCCAATAATGACACAGAAAATACAATTGGAATTATTCATCCAATACCGAGTTCTTTAAAATGAGAGCTTTGGGCTTCTATAGAATACATTTAAAGAACTGATTTAGAAAAAGGTGTTCATATTTAAAAAAATAAGACCGTCTTTTACTATACGTCTATGAAAATGAAGTGTTAAGTAGTCACAATTCATAACAGAATCAAACTTCAGCTTTTCCACACAAGCTTCATATTTGGGACAGATATTTGTCATTTCTGGTTCTGTACTTTACTTACAGAGGGAGAGGTAATAATTCATTATAAGTCACACACACATAAAAGCAGCTGACTGTTCCTACTGCTTTAAGTTTTTTTCTCATTTAAGCCCAATTTGAAATTCTGTCTATTTTTAAGCTACTGTCAACAAATACTAAATAGCCCTATTTTTATGGTTCTGTGGTCAGCACAATACTGACTCACAGAGTAGTCACTGTGCCTGATGTTGATAATAAGTAAACAATGTCCACAGTAATAAATGTTTGCAGGGTGTGCTGGTTTTGTCTGGGGTAGAGTTAATTTTCTTTATAGTCACTAGTATGGGGCTATGTTTTGGATTTGTGCTGAAAACAGTGTTGATAACACAGGGATGTTTTAGCCATTGCTGAGCAGGGCTTACACAGAGTCAAGGCCTTCTTTGCTTCTCACACCACCCCACCAGTGAGTAGGCTGGAGGTACACAAGAAGTTGGGATGGGACACAGCTGGGACAGCTGACCCCAACTGACCAAAGGGATATTCCATACCATGTGATGTCATGCTCAGCAATAAAAACTGGGGGAAGGAGAAGGAAGGGGGGGACACATTYGGAGTGATGGCGTTTGTCTTCCCAAGTAACCGTTACGTGTGATGGAGCCCTGCTTTCCTGGAGATGGCTGAACACCTGCCTGCCGATGGGAAGGAGTGAATGAATTCCTTGTTTTGCTTTGCTTGTGCGCACAGCTTTTGCTTTCCCAATTAAACTGTCTTTATCTCAACCCATGAGTTTTTTCACTGTTACCCTTCCGATTCTCTCCCCCATCCCACCTGGGGGGAGTGAGCGAGCGGCTGCATGGTGCTTAGTTGCTGGCTGGGGTTAAACCATGACACAGGGACAAGACTCTTGTATTATAAATTGTTTTGGATTTGCAGTACATATTCCATAAGAACAGGCCAGTGAAGCTTTTTTTTTTTTTTTTTTTAGCAAATAATTCTTGTCATTATCAGGAGACCCCTAAAGTCAAGGAAGACAAGGCTGTAGTAGGGGAGAAGGAATTAAATTTTATCATTGCATACCTGATTGTAAGCTCTACCAGTAAAGGGTCCTGTTAAGGTCTCCAGGAAAATTGAGGGACAGTTATGCTTCCTATGCTTCCTCTGTCAGCATTCCAGTTCGTTGTGTAAAAGATGCTTGTGTTTATGTGCACTGCCCATCTTGCCCAACAGAACCAAATGTTCATTATTTCTGCCTTAATAGTAATATAGTCAAGATGTTCCAACTATTTGTCATAGCTCAGGTTTCCTACACTACTGAACATAAGGTATAAGTCATGAGGGGATTTCTCCACCTCTGTAGGAAGTTCAAATCTCAACACAACTCCGTGGCAAGCATGGCAGCTTTATGGACTTTTAGAGGTTGATACCTCTCTGTCTCCAAAGTTTTTGTAATTAGTAAAAGGTAAGGCTAGCTGTGCGCATAGGAGATACAACTTCTCCACTGATATTGGCACAATCTTTCAAAACATTTCCGTGACAAATAAACACTTTGAGAACCTGAAAATCTATGCTACATGGAAGACTGAGACATGCAGAGACACTGGAAAAATCAATTGTTCTGACATTGAAAAGCAAATCCTGATTCCCAAATAAAGAGGTGTGGGTAGCCTGGACCAATACTGCCACATAAAATAATGCCAACAGGATCGTTGTGTGGTCCTTTTTTGTTTGTTTATTTTGTAATGGGTCCTCAGAGGATTCCAATATTCCTCAAAAGCAACATAAATTTTTTTGGATATCTGTAACACTCAGCGTGTCATGGTCAGTGATTGATGAATGTTGGTCAAGAGTTTGCTTTTAATTCATCTCCTGAGTTTTGTGAGCACTGAGAAGCATACCAACTTTCGGAAGTGTGTCTGCAATGCCCACTGTGATTCAGCAATTGGAAATTCAGCAATTTTGGGGGGKTTTTTTTTGGCAACATCACTTGTTTTGATTTTTTCATCAAATTTGGGACACACTGATTAAATAATGTCCTCTCAAAAAATATTTTCTGACTTAAATTCTTAAAAATGGTTGCCCCATCCCCTACATAATCAAGACCTTGCCAGTCTACTTTCAGTATGGAGACAGTTTGAGTCTGTTACCTGTTTGAAGCAACTTCAGCTGCCATCTTGCACATCCAAAGTGTCTTTATTGAGCACTTCTGGAGTATTTTAGAATGAGGTATTCTCAGATGTTGGTAATGAACCGCACATAGGTTCTGATTGTAGCTCAGATGGGAGACAGCAAGTTAAATCCTTATTCCAGAGAAACATAAAATGGGTGGGAACTGAGGTCTGCTGTCTCTCCAACAGCTTCCACTGTCATATGGGAGCTGTTTCACTCTTCACAATGGTGAAGGGAAAGATTTTCTAGCCTAGTTTTGTCTGCTTTGATTTCCACTGCCTGACCTACAGTTCTTTAATTGCTGAAAATACTGGAAGCATGAAAAGAAAATCTTGAGTGCCACAAGCCAAAATAGCATATTGTAAAGCAGATGTAAAACACTTCTTGCAGGTGGGAGAGGTGGGTTCAGGTTCTCTCCAACAAGGAAGATCTAACCTAAGTCATCAAGTCCAAGCTGGCTTTTCCACTGAGTGTCCTATCCTTTGACCAGTTAAGGTGACTCACTCAAATTGCTGCCTCCTCCTCTAGTGCTTTATTTCCTTTGCTTTTTTCATGTCATATCTTACTTTAATATATCATTCAATGACGTGTTTGTTTGCCTGTTTGTTTCTCCTTTCCACAAATAGTCTAAATAAGTACATTGTGAGAGAAATAAACTGAAGTTATTTTTAATTATTTTAAGCGTGGCAACCTTTATATGCACCACTCTTTTAATTAGCTAGCAATTACACTTTTGGTGGTGTAGAAATAAGAGCAATTGGATGGGACAAATAAATCATTTTGACCTATATATAGCTTCCATATATTAAAAACTTCATAGAATGAAAGCAGAGCTGACAAATTATGAGGAAAAAAAATTATGGTATGTAAAAGACTTGGAATCTTTTTCCTTATTTTTTTCATCAAGTCTGAAGTTAGTGAAGAAGGCTTGATAGAGGTCTGTAATTGCTTCATTTGTTAAAAGCCGTTGTAAATGTTTCCAGCTTTGAGAAAAAATGGTGTCCTGGTTTCAGCTGGGATAGAGTTAATTTTCTTTCTAGTAGCTGGTATAGTGCTGTGTTTTGGATTTAGTATGAGAAGAATGTTGATAACACTCTAATGTTTTAGTTGTTGCTAAGTAATGTTTACACTAGTCAAGGACTTTTCAGCTTCCCATGCTTTGCCAGTGAGAAGGTGCACAAGAAGCTGGGAGGGAGCATAGCCAGGACAGCTGACCCAAACTGGCCAAAGGGGTATTCCATACCATATGATGTCATGCTCAGTATATAAGCTGAGGGGAGTTGGCTGGGGGGGCAGTGATCGCTGGTCGGGGACTGGCTGGGTATCAGTCGGTTGGTGGTGAGCAATTGCATCGTGCATCACTTGCTTTGTATATTCTTTTATTATTATTATTATCATTACTACTACTACTACTACTACTACTACTACTACTACTACTATTATTTTACTTTATTTCAATTATTAAACAGTTCTTATCTCAAGCCATGAGTTTTCTTACTTTTACTCTCCCGATTCTCTCCCCCATCCCACCGGAGGTGAGCGAGCGGCTGTGTGGTGTTTAGTTGCTGGCTAGGGTTAAACCATGACAGTCCTTTTTGGTGCCCAACATGGGGCACAAAGGGTTTGAGGTAATAACAGATTAACCAGAGTGTATTAAGGAATTTATATCTGTTAACAGTTGTTGCTCACAGTATTAGTTTGTCTGATCTGCACCATGTTCTTGGTTTTGCTGTACATGTTAAAGATTGATATTGTTTTTTGCAGTCTGCTGTGCTCTGCAGTGATTACTGACGTTCTGCCTGGGAGATTTGTTATTAAAACGCTGGCCATGAGCATTATCTGATATCTAAGTTTTGTACTGAAGCCTTTTCTGTACTTTAGGTACCACTTCATGGAGAGAATTAGCAATTATACCTCTTCCTCTGAGAGGTTTTTTATGGAGGAAATACAGAATGGCACCTTCCTCTGTGTTTTCTCCTTTGTTACAACAACTTGTCAGTACCTCGAAAATCCCTGGGTAGTTAAGATACACCTATTGGTATTGCTTGGGAATATTATTTCAGTTTTGTCTAAGGTTAATAAGCAATTTAAGAATATGATCCAGAGATCTGCCCCAAGGCTGGATAGTTATGAGTGGCAGGGTATGTGGGATAGTATAGGCAAGTACCTAGGACAGTGGGCACCTCCAGTGTTTCGGAACTTCACCCTGGCACAAGTGCAGAATCCTGAAAAACTAGTAAAGTATTTGGAAAAAGTATGTTGTAACCCTGGCAAGTCCAGAGAGACACAAATCACTGCAACATGCTGGGGCCTGGCCCATGACTACTGAGCCCTGTTCTACACTATTCAGAACCCTCAAGGGGAAGAGAAGGTCTCTGGATCTGATGACAAAATGACAGACACTGCGGCCACTCCAACCCCCACAACAGGCAGTGCGGCTACTCCAACCCCTGCAACAGAGAACCAGCCTGTGCCGGTATCAGTTGCCCCTATACATAAGAAGAAATACACAAGAAAATAATCTCGTTTAGTAAGGAATGAAGATGAACCAGGGCCATCACGAGAACAGGAGGAGGAAGAGGCAGAACCCATAAATGAGTTTGTAACCACCCGATCCCTATCCCTGAGTGAGCTGCGAGATATGCGAAAAGATTTCAGTCGTCGTCCAGGTGAGCACATTGTYACCTGGCTGCTCCGATGCTGGGATAATGGGGCCAGTGGCCTGGAAYTAGAGGGTAGGGAAGCCAAGCAGCTGGGATCCCTTTCTAGGGAAGGGGGCATTGATAAAGCAGTTCAAAAGGGGCACAAGCCCTCAGCCTCTGGAGGCGACTCCTGTCAGGTGTGAAGGAAAGGTATCCCTTCAAGGAAGATGTTACATATCGCCTAGGCAAATGGACCACYATGGARAGAGGTATCCAGTACCTGAGGGAATTAGCCGTGCTGGAGGTGATTTATGGTGACCTGAACAACGAGCAATTACCCAAAGATCCAGATGAAGTCAAGTGCACCCAACCCATGTGGCAGAAGTTCATACGTAGCGCGCCATCGTCACATGCAAACTCATTGGCAGTGATGACCTGGAAAGATGGAGGAACAAACGGTGGATGAATTGGCTGGCCAACTCTGGCAATACAAAGAAAGTCTCTCTTCCTCCCTACAGGCCTGCGTCTCAGCTGTGGAGAAACTGCCAGACATGATAGCTGAGAAACTGTCTTGGGAGTTCCAGCAGTTCAAAAAGGGCATGTCCTACTCCCCACCTGTACGGACCAGTATCTCAGCCATTAGSAGTAAGCGTCCCTCTGCTCAAGAGAGAAGATACTGTGGATACACACCCCGGGGCACCCTGTGGTTTTACCTGCGTGACCACGGAGAAGACATGAGGAAGTGGGATGGAAAATCTACCTCAACCCTAGAGGCAAGGGTACGTGAGTTGCAAGGAAAAACAATCACACAAGGGGGTTCTCCCAGGAAAACTGCTGCTCCAGTTTCCAGTGCGCAGTTCCCCAGACAGAGCAGAAGGGCTGATTCCACTTCTGATCTTAATAAAGGGACTCCTGATTCATACTTAGAAGAAGTGGGTAGCGAATACGATGACCAGGACTAGAGGGGCCCTGCCTCCAGCCAGGTGGAGGAAAGGGACAACCGGGTTTACTGGAATGTGTAGATTCGATGGCCTGGCACCTCAGACCCACAGGAGTTTAAGGCTCTCGTAGACACCGGTGCACAGTGTACCCTGATGCCATCAAGCTATRAAGGGGCAGAACCCATTTGTATTTCTGGAGTGACAGGGGGATCCCAAGARCTGACTGTATTGGAGGCCGAAGTGAGCCTAACCGGGAAGGAGTGGCAAAAGCACCCCATTGTGACTGGCCCAGAGGCTCYGTGCATCCTTGGCATAGACTACCTCAGGAGAGGGTATTTCAAGGACCCAAARGGATACCGGTGGGCTTTTGGTGTAGCTGCCTTGGAGAYGGAGGAAATTAAACAACTGTCCTCCTTGCCCAGTCTCTCAAAGGACCCTTCTGTTGTGGGGTTGCTGAGGGTTGAAGAACAACAGGTGCTGATCTCTACCACAACAGGTGCACCGGCGGCAATATTGCCAGAGTTGGCCAGGGGCAGCGATCGCTGCTCAGGAACTGGCTGGGCATCGGTCGGTTGGTGGTGAGCAATTGCATCGTGCATCACTTGCTTTGTATATTCTATTATTATTATTATTATTATTATTATTATTATTATTATTATTACTACTCCTCCTACTCCTCCTCCTCCTCTACTTTATTGCAATTATTAAACTGTTCTTATCTCAACCCACGAGTTTTCTTACTTTTACTCTCCTGATTCTCTCCCCCATCCCACCGGAGGTGGGGTGAGTGAGTGAGCAGCTGTGTGGTGTTAGTTGCTGGCTAGGGTTAAACCACGACAAAATGTCTTGTCAGTCTCTTCTTTTGTGTTCCCTCCCTCTGCTTCCATTACCCACTTGAAGGCTTTTACTTTCTCTGCTAGGCAAAGTGCCCAGAAGCCAAGGGAGTTAAACAGGGCTGCTTAGTTCTGCTTCTAGGCTAGTGTCAATTGCAGCTCTGGGAATCAGCTGTTTCTGCTACTAGTCTCTGTAATGCTTATGTTCAAAACAGCTTATGTCATCATGTCATCAACTTCATGTCAGAGAGACATGCTTCAAAACAGGTACCGGGACTGAGCACACTGGTTTGCAGTGACAAGCAAATAAGCAGAAGAATAATATCTTAGTATCTTTCTGCTTTCTTTTCTGCCTTTCCATTTTATGAGTTTTTAGCCAAAATATATGTGTATCTTACCTTTGACAAGATTGTATACTGCTGTGTAAAGTATCACCTGTTAGCAATTTATATCTTTGTGACTCACAGTGGAAACCTTGTTATGTATCAAAAGAAACACAGCATTATGAAAGAAATGAAATATGGTGTTACTTTGGGTGTCTCCATAATATAGAATTTTTCTTAGGGTGTTTTTAAAAATTTCTATGATTTTAAAAGCTTGAAAGTAATATTCTTATGTAGCTTTCTGTTACTTTGGATGATACATACTACAATGAGTATATATTTATTGTTTTATTTCTTCATAGATATTTCATTGATCATAACACAGAAGAAGATAGGTATTTCACCATTGATGCTAGTACTGGGACCATTAAGACTGCCAAGATCTTTGACAGAGAGGAGACACCTTGGTACAACATCACAGTGGCTGCTTCTGAGATAGGTAAATAACATATTTGGCACAGAGTATTAAAAAAAAAAAATTAGAAAGGAAAACAATAATTTTCAGATTTTAAGAAACACTATCCTGAGATGTTGTGTTGCTTATAACACCATGGGATTTTTAGCCAGTTTGGATAAAGGAGAATTTTCTCTGTGTGTAAATTCCTTAATTCCACAGAACAAATAAACAAAACCCTACATGCTTATGTGATTCCACCTATGTAAATTTACCGTGTTTTTCTGTATGTGACAAAAGGCTGCCAGTTTACCCAGGAACAGTTCCAAGCATGCAGTGACCTAAAACCAACAGCTTGTCCTGTTTGTGTTTCATATTTCATATATATTAGAAGATAACACTATATAGGACTGTCTGAGAAATTCATCCTTTCTTCTTGTATCTGCTGTTAACCTATTTTAGCGAATTGCATGTTAAATATGCCAATACTAATTTATATCTGACAGGTGCCTAGTAGTTGCTGATTATCAGGGTATACCTCTGGCCTTTTAATAGGCAAATTGCTGAGTAAAGATACAATAAATACTTGCCTGTGCATTTGAAAGGCCTCAAAGTCTGATGAATTTCCATTGCCTCAGATAAGCCTTGCAACAGTCAAGAAATGTCTGACTGAGTAGTCCCAGATAAATATTTTCACATGAGGCAAGGACAGTTTAAAGAACATTTCAGTTAACCTTTTTATTACAGGGTATTTATTTTGGCACAGTCAAAGTTTCAAAGTTAAAAAACTCAACAAACCAAATGAAAAAAAAATCCCAACCTGGATCAATAGATCCAGTCCTGCTGAGTACTCTCGTGATACTGTCTTTCAGTGGCAGTGATTTTGATCTAAACTGTGAACTGATTTTATGTATATTCCTTTCCTTTTTCTTTTTTTCCTTTTTTTTTGTGTATTCCGTTATTGCCAGATGACACAAATACAGGTTTTACCTGTAACAGGTGCCACTGACATTATTGAGCCCCCTCTGCTTTCATCTGTTTCATCTCCAGGTTAAAATGGAATCTGTTCTGCAGCTACATCACTAGCACACGCTACAGAATTAACAGCACGTACATATTTTATAAGGGCAACAAATTGTTTCTTATTATTGTACCTGCTTTTGCAACTAAATTGACATTTTGAACTAAGTAAATTTCTATTGTAAATAGTAAAATCTAGTTTTATGGTTAGCCCTTTAAAAAAGGTAACCACTGACACTTCAGTGTGCTTGACAGTGTCTTCATATATAATGTGTTATTTCAGTGCAGGATGAAATAAAATATAATTTAAGCCTAATCATAAGCAGGTGCATAGTAAGTGTTAATTTGAATTAAGATTTAAAAGCCCCATTAGGACATACTGAAAAAAGGAGTAGTCACTAGTCTTTTTGGGAAGCCATCCAAATGTAATTATTTTGTAGAAATAAATCTCAATAGCATTAAACTTAAATGTAGCTTTCTACACACTATTTATTTCACACAGTCAAATGAGTGGTACTATACGTACCGTGTGGAGAGAATGGTATGGAGAATGGAGAAGGATTATGTTTATAACTAAAAGGAATAAAATGAATAATGAGGATGAAATGCCATTTTTTTTTAAGACAGCCTGCTTAGAATTCTACATTCCAGGTGCAACTTGTTACAAGAAAACAGAGATCTTTTTTTTTCCTCCCTTGTATTGCCTTTCTTAGTGTTAAAGCTGGGGTTGGAAAGATAAGTAAATCTATAATGTCAGTTTGAAAAACAATTTGGTTATGAAAAAAGGAAGAGACAGCAGCGAAGAAGAGATGGATGGCAGGCAGGCTGACAGGCAGCCTAAATGACAGGCAGCCTTTCCTTGTGTCCACTTCTTTGGCCATTTTCTTACCTACAGTAATTTGAAAACTACAACACTGCTGTACTCTTCTAAATCCATTGTGAAATCAGTAATTGGATCTACCATGGAAGAAGGAGCATATGTTGTGTATACAGCATGAAGGCCAAAACTCTTATGTTAAATGCTATCTATCCCATATCTACAGCCTTTTATGGCATTCACATTCACTGCAATAAGGGGTTGCAGAACTAAGACTAAAGCTGAAAAATAGGTGGAAGACTATGACCACAATGTTATTTCGCTGCAAGAGTGGCAGTCTTCAAGTTCATCTGACGTGGTAGAAGGCATTTGTAGTGTCTGACACCATTTGCTTAGCCGGGAACATAGCAGAATCTGCAAGGCCCAGAAAGATTGTACTACTTCAACAATAAGAGGTGCTCTGCTGAAATAATGTTATGRTTGTATTTAGTTTCTTGAAGTGTTTTCCTCTCTTGACTTTACACTACACTTCACTGACAGAATTCAGTTTCTACTGGTCATCCTTTGGGCAGCTATTTGTAGCTGTGCTTATTTTATGCAAAAGAAACTTAGAATCAACATCATATTTCTACCCTCAAATATATGAAGTCCTCATGCTTCAGCCTTATTGTTTCTGAACATTTCATAAGACATTTACTTTCACTTTTAGTCTCAGTATGTGATGTACACTCCGCATTGATCAAATGTCCCCTCTGAAATCAGTGGAAGTTCCACCACTTTCCTCTGTGGGAGTAATGTTGATGTAATGATCAGTGGTTTTTTCTGTTTACACAGATACTTCCTAAAGCACACCAGAGTTCATTGTCACGAGAAGGGATGAGGCAATCCTTTTTTTCTTTAACATTCACTGTTCTTTAACAGCAGCATTCAGTGAGGAAGAATGGGATTTTGGTGTCCAGGGCACACCAGTGAAGATGTTGCTTTGATTGTTTCAGTACTAGTACTTCCTGAAAACTCCTTGTGGTATTAGGGAATAAGAAAGATGATAAAATAATACTATATTTTATATTGAAGGATCTACAGACTATGTTTGGGGCAGGGGGAAGGACTACAGATTGATGGTAATAGGATTTTAAAATACGGTTTCATATAGAATTATTCACATTTCATTAGCTTGTTTGAATTCTTTGAAAAAGTTTATAAAAGAGTATTTGAAAGAGGAAGGAGATACAATTTCCTTAGCTTTATTAAAGGCTTTTGACCAAGTCTTTGATAAGAGTAATGGAAATAGGAAAATACAGAGCAAGTGCACAAAGTTTTGTAACAGATGAAAGACTGATTTAGAGGAAAGAAATACAGTCATAGTGAATGGCTGTTCCTTTGGGAGTGGAAAAAGTTAAGGCTGAGCTATTTTAAGGACTGATGTAGGATCTGTCAATTAGAATTCTTTGTAATGATAGCACAGAATCATAGGAAGTGATTCAGATTCCCAAATAACCTCCCTAGCTGCTAAGAATTAAGGAAGATTGGGAGAAACTCATGTAAGAACAAGACATATTGAAGTATGGGCTAGAAAAATGAATGGTGAAGTGGATTGAAAATTGTCTTAAATGGCAGACTCAAAGGGTTGTAATCATGTAAGAGACCAACTGGCAGCTAACACCAAGGCTAACTTGTGACCCCCTGGAACAAAGAACTGTTCCAACGACAGGAGACAAAGCTTGATAAGGAAGCAGGGGGTCGAGATCCCCTGAGCCTGTCCGAGGAATGTTGCAAACATTGGTGAATCCCAGGAAGGCTCCTCTGTAGAGAGTTAACTGGGTCTGGCCTTGGGAGAAGAAATATGATGACACCATAAGTCGGCCAAATAAGGGAGTACCCAGATAAGTGTTAAGAAATCAAGAACTACTGATAAAACCAAAGAAACAACTACTTGAACTACGAGTGAACTATCCTAATTAGCATACTAAAAAATCCACCCACCAGCAGGAAAAGCCCYCTACCCAACAAAGCCCCTTCCCCACTGAATATGCGCAGTAAAAAGAAAGGACACTGTGACTTTAAGTGAAGACGAGGCATGCAAGAACCAATAGAAGCAAACTACGAAACTGCCCCCGTAGCAGTTCTTTCTTTCGCTCTCTTCTTCTCTCTTTCTTTTATTCTTTTACCTTTTCCTAGTAAGTAACGCAAGGCATAAACTCCCACAGCAGTGGTGAGCAATAAGCTTTTCTGCTACCCAATTATTTACCAACGAGCCTAGCTATAGAGTAAAAGTCTTTGCTTATGTACAGACCTTGAGTGTCGTTTCACCTTAATCCATACCAAGGGAATTTGCGAATCTGAGTCACCTCTCCCTCCGCACAGGTGGGACGTGACAAATCAGCAGCCCAAAGTGCAGCTGGAGGCCAGTCACTAGTGGAGTACCGCTGGGGGCTGATACTGGATGCAATACTGTTTAATCTTTTCATTAATGACCTGGTCGATGGGACAGAGTGCACCCTCAGCCAGTTTGCAAATGACACAAAACTGGAGTAATGGCTGATACACCAGAGAGTCATGCTGCCATCCAGAGGGATCTCGACAGGCTGGAGAAATGGGTGAATGGGAACCTTGTGGAGTTCAACAATAGGAAATGCAGAGTCCAGCACCTGGAGACGAATAAACCCGTGCACCAGTACACACGCAGGGCCAACTGGCTGGAGAGCAGCTTTTCAAAAAAGGACATTGAGGTCCTGGTGGGTGCAAGTTGAACATGAGCCAGCAATGTGCCCTTGTGGCAAAGGCGGCCAACTGCATCCTGCACTGCGTGAGGAAGAGTGTTGCCAGCAGGTTGAGAGAGGTGRTCCTTTCCCTCTGCACAGCACTGGTGAGGCCACATGTGGAATGCTGTGTCCAGATCTGGGCTCCCCCCTACAAGAGAGACATGGAGCAAGTGGACAAAGTCCAGTGAAGGGGCATGAAATCATTAAGAACTGGAGTATCTGTCGTACGAGGYGAGGCTGAAAGAGCTGGGACTGTTCAGCCTGGAGATGAGAAGACTCAGAAGGAGCTTATAATTGTGTTTAAATACCTGATAGGGGGAGTAAAGAAGATGAGTAAAGATGAGCAAAGATGAGGAAAGAGTCATCTGAGTAGTATCCAGTGAAATGACAGGAGGCAATGTGCACAAATTGAAATACAGAAAATTCCATTTAAACATAAGAAGAAAAATGTTTTTACTGTGGGACAGGTCACCCAGAGAGGTTGTGGAGTCGCCGTTCTTGGAGATATTCAAAACCCAACTAGACATGGCCCAGAGCCGTGTACAYTAGTTGACCCAGCTTTGAGCAGGGGAATTGGACTTGCTGATCTATGGAGGTGCCTTCCAACCTCAACCATTCTGTGATTTTGTGATATTGGGAACTATGTGTTGAATGTGGAGAAGAAAAAAGGACAACTCACAAATTTCTCACAAATAGTGATGTATTCTCAAAGAAAATAGGTGGTTGTAAAAATAATTGTGGGTGATTCAATTAAGGTTTCTCTCTAACATATAGTAATGCTGATAACAAAAGCAAAAGCAATAACAGCAAAACMCCAAATCACAGCCCCTGCAAGAGAAAGGTGGCACTAAAATATAAATGGATGGACTTCTGCCAATTCCAAAGCCAATTTCAGTTAGAAAAGTAAACATGTACTTCAAAGTTTTCAAAGCAGTGCTGCAAATAGGACAAATAATAGTATCCTTGATGTCTTTGTGCTCAATAAGAAAGAACAAAAGCTGCGGGGAGAAATAAGCACTGATGATTGAAGGAATCAGAGAATGTCTTGATTTGAGAATCAAAGCGAGGATTATAGCTTTCACTAGAAATTTCTACTTAGAAATACAGCAAGGAAGACTGTGTCAGGAAACTCCTTTTAGATATTAATTCTAACAACTGAACTGAGTGTGTTCAATATCTGCTCAATAGACACAGAGCAAACCAGCTTCTAGATACGGCTTTCAGATGATGYTAACATCAAGAGATTACTGGGATTCATAAAGTATTGGACATTTAGATGGATAATAAGAATATCTGTGGTTGTAATAAGAAACTTGATTGTTTGAAAGCAAGATAAGTGCTTATATTTCAGGGCAGATCCAGAAATTTATATTTCAGAGATTTAGAAGATACTTTCTATTGGGAATTTTTCACATATTTCTCTTATGCAGCTGGTAAGTATACCAGTGTGTAAAATAGATTTTTGGGTTTACTAGATCACCGATCTTTTTGGGATGAAGTTGTGGTGTTCCTGAGTGTCTCCAAAATGCTCTGCAATGGCTGAGAATGGAAAAGCAGATAATTTCCCAAAGGACCAACTTGAATGCAATGAATGCACAAACTTATCTTTGAAGGGTCCATACAGAGTTCCTAATCTGTAAAGCTGTGGGGAGGCTGTGGAGAACAGGAGAACTGAAATAATAGGGTACCTGCCAGGTTCTGTCAGATCCCCCAGACTTAAAGAAATACTAAGAAGAGACAGTAAAAAATGACCACATGAAAGGATACTGCACATACAGAGCTTTGATAGCACAGTGTATTAGAAATCAAAATACTTGAGACATCATTATGCAATTGATTTTACAGACAAAACAAAAATCACCAAGGCTATCAGACACAACCAGATATTGGGGGAAAAAAAAAAGATATTTGTCTTTGTTTATATGTCTTCTGTATTTGCTTCTCCATGCATATTCCTCATACTGGCTTCAGGGAATAAGATACCGAAGTGTTGAGTTAGAGCAATAGCTCATTGACAAAATATGCAATACCCTGTGATGTGGTATTGAAAGGATCCCAGGAAAATACAGTCATTACAAAAACTACACAAAGAAATAACTTTCAGAGATATTTTCATAGAGGGCCAATAAACACTGTTCAGAATTAAAACAGGTGAAAAGGCAGGACAGCTCACAAGAATAAGAGTTTGGAACAGTTAGTTTGCAAGAATTAGGGTAAAAACATTAAAGTGCATGTTCTAATTATAACATAAGCAGTTTTTTCATCAGAAACAATAACAAAGATATAGTTATACAATTCAGAGGAAAACAGGATGCACAGAGAGAAATAATAATTTGCAGCAGTGATGTAAAACTCCTTGAGATTTTGAATAAATATTGAAAGCGCTATAATTGCATTAAATAAACAGATAAAGTATATAATTAGAGTGAGGTGCAGTTATMTTTTCTTTAGATGCACAGGGATATTGCCACCTCATATTGTCATCAGTGAACAGCAAGTTATGAGAAGAATTTGCCAGTTCTTTTTCATCTTTTATGGTTGCATTGCAGCAGAAAAGACATTCCTAAGATTTTGGTAGGAGATTAAAATATATGTTACTTCTGATAGCACTACATGGGACTGTCATATGGAGAATGTGAACCAAAGATAGAGTGGAGATGTAAAGTAAACAGGATAAACCTGATAACGCTATTAAGAGGCACACTGATTTATTTTACAAAAAGTAAAATCAAAAGACAAAAATACACAATTCATTTCTGTTTATTTTGAAACACATGAAAACAACATATGCATTGCCTGAAGGAAACAAGTCTATGGAGTAATATCTTCCTGGCATATAACATTGAAATTAGAAAAGAACAGGAATTGATGACATTTTATTTTCTCATTTTAAAATTTTTCCCATAATCAAGAATAACTTTAATGCCTTGTGTCAAATAATTAATTTTTAGAAAAAGGAACCCTTTTCAAGATCTAAAAGAAAGTAATCTAAATCAGAACAAAGTGCTGTTACAGTGTTATAATCTCCTAACCCTCTGTATCTGGTGGACAGCAGGATGATTGATTGTTTAATACCAGTGCGTTTGTTGCTAGTTTTGTGTCTTAATTTTTCCTTGAAGTGAATTTTTTCTTGCACTAAATATAAAATCTCCTCATAGTGATTTTTGGTCTCTAATTTCTTCTTCAAAACTAATGTTTATTTAACAATACAGAGTACACTTAAATAATGAAATTAACTCAATTTTTTTAACATCAGTACAGGGAAATTTTGTCTTATGTATTGTTTTGCTACATTTAAGATTATCTTTATAGGTACATTACAGAACCAGACATAAAAGTGTTACCTTAAGCCCTGTCCCCACCAAGAAAAAAATCACATTCGTTCTTCATCTTTGACCTCACTTGCATTCTGCCTGCTAGCTCAGTTTCAGAAAGGGTTTTGGTATTGGTAACAATTACTTTGTTTTTCTAAGAAGCAGAATCTGCCCCAAAAGTATTTCCCTAAATGTGGACCAGATTAAAGTAGATTTTAAAAACTACAAGGTCTGAGTTTTAAGACTCTTTTGCTCATGCAGTAGTGACAAACTGGATATCTGATATCTTTTTAATGGTGAGAGCTAGACACAATACCGGTACCCTGTCCAAACTTTCCAATGATACACAGTTTATTTTCAGCCTTGGCAGGTTGCCTACTAATGGACCATAAAATCACAATAATATGATTTGTAGCAGAATCTGCCATTCTTTTAAATGTATTTATCAATGCAAGAAGGAAAGCCTACACAAAACTATTAAAAAAAAAAACAGTTGTCGAAAGGCAGCTAGTTCTCCATCCTGCTCAAGAAGCGATGCTTCTAATTTCAAGTTCGATGCTTATTTCCCTGTTTATCTTGGTTTAGTCATTGGCTTCTAGGCATGATGGATTTTCTTCTCCTCTGTTTCTTTGGGGAAAGGTATGATGAAGATATTACTACATTGTCTTCTGAAGATGGTGTAGGGTATGGCTCTTCCTGGCTACCAAGGTGGGTCCCCAAAGAAGAGACAGTCTTTGGGATCACATGACATTTCCCTGTTCAGGGCTTTGTGAATCAGTACCAGAATCTCAAAATGGACATTTCTGGCCACAGAACCAGTATACTTTGTGGTGCCCTGATCTACTCAGGAGGTGAGCACCAGCGTTGTCTATGAACTGCAGAATTTTGTTTGCATTAAGGCAGAGGGAGTTGCCAGCTTGAGAGTGCTAAATGTTTTAAGTCTGCTGCAGTGCTATTATTCCTACTATTGCTCCTGTTGCTACTACTGCTACCACTACTAGCATGATCCAAGAGATGTGATCAGTGCCTTCAGGTTTGTATTCATCAGTGAAAAGTCAGATTTTGCTATAAGAAAAAATAACATATTTTCTAGCCAACTTCAGGTAACAATATTTAAAAGTCCCACTGCCTTAAAAAAGCAGAATAGAACATTACACTTACTAGATTCTGCATAATTTTCTCCTTGCCAGAAAATTTAGTTTATCACATATACACCATGCTGAATTAAACCCAGTATTTATGAATATTGCTGCTCTCACTTACATATTAGACATTCTTTCATCATTTTAGTTCTGTTTCTGTAGTTTATTTTATCCTTCCTAGATCTATGTTTAGTCTTCTAATGTGTCAAAACTAATCATTATTACAGAAGTGTGATGAGTGCTTTCTACTTCTCTTTAAAAAAGTACCAGAATAGATAGTTGGTTGAACTTCCTAAGTATTGGCTTGCTTCATAAGGTCTTGAAAAGGCGTCAAAATGAGAAAAAAAAGTTGTTACTGTACTGATTAAGATCAATATTTAATATTGATGATGCAAAAGCATAGACATTCATTCTAATCCTAAACTAAACTAGGTGAAGATTTTTGTTCTAGATCATGAAAACATGTAAAATTATTCCATTTTTTTGTAAAATCCTTCACTCTCTTAAAATAGTTCAGGCTGTCTCTGTGTTAAATTATTCACTCAGCTTTCATAATAGTAATTGTTTAAATATACCAGTCTAACTTAAAAAAAAAAAAGGCAAAAACAAAACAAAAAAAAACCCCAAACCAGAAAAGACTGTTGAAGTCAGGACTGTTATTCTGAATGTCATTCAAGTAGAATTTATTTTCATAAAGCTGTATTAAAAAGCTTTGTTCTTAAGTAAGGGTTTTAAAGTTTGCCCACAGAAATTAATGGAAGAGAAGATTCAAGACTTCAGACTAGCTGTTGATAGGGACTTCTGTAAGTTCACAGAGGACTTGCTGGTGGAGGGGCTGATACTCAATGAAATTGATTCACTTTACAGATACTTAGTATTTTGGCAGAAGAACTATTTGTTCTGGGAAAAGTCTCAAGCATAAGAAAGCAAGTCCCTAACATAGGTGAATCGGAGCAATGTTTCTGCTTCAGTTATCCCTTAAAACAGTGAGCATTCACTTTGAAAAATCTACTCTTGAGGCATAATGCTAATAGGACACAGAATGGGTCTGGCTGTTTTATAATGCGCAGGCCTGAAATRTATGTCAGCACTGATTATCTTAAAACTGGAAATCTGCCAAACTGCTGCAAGAAATTTGTCTAATTAACAAAAATGTACTACTAAAAGGACCAGTTATTGGAGTGGTTTGAAGATTGCAGGTGAGTTGTACACCTGAAACAGACTGGAGTTTATAATTATTATATAATAAAATAACAAAACCAAACCTAAAAAAAAAAAAAAAAGGTTTGTAAGGTCCCTGTTAATTCATTCTCATTCTCTTCCCCCATTATAAACAGCGCTATTGTCTTGCATGCACATCTATGTAGCTTACACAATCTGACAAACTTCAAGACTTTTTTGGTAAGTGGTGTTAATACTTTCCCTATTAGCATTTTGTAGGGAGTAGGCTGTCAATATGGAAATTTGCCTGCAAATGTCAGCAATCCCATGAGGTAACTGCTTCCCGAAAGATGCTAATAATACCTTGTGCATTAAGAACTCTTTTGAACTGGTGAGGTATTTATGAATTCTTTGTACTGCCAAGCAGCTGCAGAACAAATGAAGGTAAACTTTCAGAATCTCCATGAAATCTCTGTGAAAATAATGCAAATTTAACAGACTAGAGTAAGACCACACTGGGTAGTAGTGACAGGCATACAAGAGGTCACATTAAAGATGGGGCAAAGAGGTCTGATACACTGTACTGAAACAAAAGTATTTACCATTTTTTTGCCATACATTAGACTAAAAAGTTTGATTTTCCTTCCCTGGTAACTATTCCAAACATGCCAGACCTACAGAACAGTTGTCTATCCCTGGTATCCTCTGCCCTGTGCTCTTCCTGCTTTTTTGCTCCCTTCCTCTTAGATGTATTATAACCCCTTATAGCTTTGAAGATGGCCCTGCTTTGAGCTGGAAACTGGACCAGTGACCTCCAGTCCCTTTCAACTAAGATTTTTCAGTGATCCTGTGATTATCTGATAATCACAACTTTTTTTGCCTTCTGGCAAAAGCTTCTTTGGGATTTCTCTAGTATTAGAATCTTCAGTTCCTTCACTATAGTTAATGAATCCACTCCCCAATGGATTTATTCATCCTTAACCCTTTACTGTGATCTCTGCCTTCTGTCTCCTTTCTATGCTTTTGTGTGCTCTCTCTTTGTCTGCTTGGTGTCCTTCCTTTAATTTATACCACTTTCTAGTTCACATATCTCACAAACTGTGTGCGAGAGCCTCCTGAACAAAGCCTCAAGAACAAAGCTCCTTTGAGTCATAGATCACCTCTAGATCATCTATTGCTAGATATCATGTTCTGTAATTGTAATTACAGGATTTTTGTAATTGGATTGTCTGATGACATTGACAGAGGAAGTTACCTAAATGAGTTTGCAAGCTGTATTTCAGTGAGCAATAAGAAATACTCAATCTCTACTGCTTGTGCTGTTCTGCACAAYCTCATGACCTACCGCCAGGGAAAGATCAAACATCTTTTTGTGTTAATACTCATACTGCAAAGGGTCTCATGGAGAGAAGATTCCTTCCTTCAGTAATAAGAGTAAAGATAGATGAATGGTTCCTTTCTCCCAACTGCTTAGTGAACAGCCAAGTGTCATTCTTCCTCACCTTCACTTCATATATTCCCAGCATTTTAACATTCCTCAAAGTTTTCCACTAAAACTGTTTTCTAGATAGCAATAGAAGGCCTCAGTCTTGCATGAATACAATTGAGATGATAGCCTGCTTTAGTCCCTTAGTTCACCTGTTACAAAGTTATTCATAGTTTCGGCGTAAAACTGAGAATACCAACGGTCAAGGAAAATTTCAGCAAGAAAATGGAATTTGCAAGTCTATAAATGTCTTCTGAGTGTGTTCTTATAACTTCTAATGCTAATGTTAATTGGGAATAGAGGTTCCTATATTATCTAAGTTAAGTCTTCCTTTTCTGTTGACTTTTTTGATCCCCTTTCTATTCCCATTTTATGGGGATAATTGACTAACTTCCAAAAGTGACTTAAAATCATCAGGTGAACATAGACATATTAGTTAAAAAGAGAATGTGAAAAATCTGAAGAGAACTTCTAAACCCCAGGCTCTTTGACTAGTATCCCAGGTGAAACCAGAGAAGGAGAAATCTCTCACTTTGTCAAAAGAAACTTCAACATTCTCAAATATTCTTTCATTGGGAGGCTACATTACTGGTGTGTTTGAATCCAAATATGTGTCTAATCAGTGTTTTTCAGGATTCTGAGGAGAAGCCATTAAAGGTGTGACAAATCTAAGGCATTTTACAAATGACCCTTTTTGACAGAAATAYGATGTGGATTAATTAAGATCAAAATAACCAAGGCAAATGAGTTTTAGACTACTCATGTTTCTCTTTTTTTTTTTTCTTCTCATGAGCACACACAGYGACATGCACTTTCAAAATGTCAATCTGTAAGACCCCATTCTTCCATCTTGTTGCGTTTGAAAGACTAACTTTGCTATCTTCTACTGATAGTTTCATTTAATTGGAGAAAGTAAAATGAAGTTTGTCATCTAACYGACTGATACTTACACAGACTTCAGAAGGTGTATTTTAGCTGATTATAAAAAGTTTTAATATATAATTCTTTCAACAAAATAAAATTTTCTTAGTACTTAGTAGTAAGAACAAGGGAATTATGGATTAAAAAAATTGGGTTTTTTCCCATTTTATCAGGGAAAGTGTATTCTCATTGAAAGGATTCTATTTATTGTGCTTTTTGAGGGTGGGCTCTTTTTGAAAGTGAGCTCTCACACAAGTACCGATCACAGCCTAAGACACTGTTATTTAAACATTGTTTTCTTACTGGTATGTCACTGCTAAAGAAAGACTCATTAACTGCTTTGTATAATAGCATAGTAACTTGTGAGGAAGCTGAACTCAAGCTTGGGAAAAGGTTTATATGTGCCTATGCATTCATATTTTCTTATTATTTTGGTATTTTATTTCCTAAACTCTTTAAGGGACTGAGAAAAAGAAAAAGTTTTTAATATTTTTTGTGTTAGATTTTATTCAATACTGTGATGACACTTTCACATTCATTACAAAGCAATTGATCATTTTATAGCATACAGTGTGACAGTATGCGATAACTCCAACAGCTTTCTCCCACTTCAGTTCCAGAGTAACTTGCATTTTTATTGATATGATATAACAGTGACTTAAGACTCATACTATACTTTCCACTCTTTTTTCTAAATTATTTTTCAAAACCGTTAATGAAGCACAGCAAACAACATCTTTTAGTATCTTGCTACCTAAATTTCTGCAGCTGTATCTAGTTCTCATCCAGTTATTGTGTTAAGAAACCATGTTTAAATTGAGGATGTCATGGAATATTAAATATTTCAAAAGGGTTAATACCCCCTTGTGTATTTTGCAGACAATCCTGGGCTAGTGAGCCACGTTCCAGTTGGTGTTAGAATCCTGGACATCAATGACAACCCTCCAGAGCTCGCCAGAGAGTATGATGTAGTTGTCTGTGAGAATGCAAAGCCTGGTCAGGTAACTCTCACAGTTATCTTTCTCCCAGTGAGAAAGAAGAATTACTTTATTTGTTAATGCCACATAGGTAAGAAGTTTGATTCGGGGAACACATGTCATAATTCTTTCCAATTTCATTTTTGTATTTCACATTTGATTCAACTTTTTAGCTGTATTAGGCTGAAGGGAGAAGATTTGGGAATTTGTTCAATATATCTTTCTTGTTGCTGCAAAAAAATACCCAAACTATCTTCAGTAAATATAGGCAAAACTTTAATCGTGTCAGATAAGTGATGGAATTTGACAAGTCACTATCCAGAACAAAATGGATGAAGCAGATTTAACATCTCTCATCTACGTGCCACATGGTAGCAAGGTTTCAAATACAGCTCAGTGAAATGACTGGTTAACATGGCTGCCATCCTCACTTTTTGCATGTTGATTGCCCTTGTCTGTACAGGGTCATTATGGAAAAGAGGTTGAACGGGTTTTTCACAACTATGAGCATGGGGAGCATCAGAACTGAGACTGAATAGCAGAATCACATTCCAGCCACTGCTCCTCTGATCGATGCACTTCATTGCAGTGCATGGTTTGACAATTTTACCAAGTGCCTTTGCTTTTTTGCATGGATTGAGCTTTTACCCAGCACTCTATGCTGGTTTTGCATTATTACACAGGTTGTAAGTTGCAATTGTGAGCTCATATCTTTCCTGAGGAATATATTACATCAAATCTTTAAAAGCAGTGTATATAAATGCATAGTGGCATATTTCTATTTTTAACGTTGAGACTATAAAAATGCTGTACTTCATCAGACTGTAGGCTGACGAAAGGTATCTTGACTCTAACAGTGGCCAAAAGCTAACACCTAAAGAGCAGTATAAGAACATGGCAAGCGTGTATGATACTTACCCCAAGTACGTCCCTGGTTTCAGATCATTTGCAGATCATTTCCTGATCCAAGTGTGGTTTCTGTATTTTTAATAATCCTTTAATAACTGTCTCATATGAATCTGTCTAGCTTTTCCTACAACAAACATAATTGATATCTGCTACCTCATGCAGCAAGGAATTTTACAGTTTAATTGCATGTTTCATGAAGACCTACCACCTTCTTTTTTTTCTTTTTTTTTTTTTTTTTTAAACTTAATCTTCCAATACTATCTTCAATTGATACTTAACGGTTCTCGTGTTGGAAGAGAGAGAGAGAGCAGTTGATCCCTATTTATTATCTCTGTGCCATTCGTAAATCTCTAGCACATGGCCCCTCGGCCATCTCTTGTCCAGACTTGAAAAGTCCTACTTAACTTGGACAAGCTGTGATAAAGCCCTTCTAGACTTTTGATCATTCATCTTGTCCTCCTCTAAACTTTCTCCAATTCCTCTCTATTCTCCTTGAGATGGGGAATCAAGATTCAAGATGCAGGTATGCAGTGGTTTATAATTCTTATCATAGTATATGCTTCATAGTATATGGTGATCTCTGCTTTGTTCCCTATTCCTTTCCTTTTGTTCTCTATTCCTTTCCTAGCAATTTCTAACAGTGGCTTTGCTTTTTAACCACTAGTAAGTATTGAATGCAAAACACTGCCTGCCATAACACCAATATCATTAGAAGTAATGGTCAGCTCAGAGGTCGTCATCATGTATGTGGGGTTAAGACTGTATGTCTATGTATAATGAATTTCTCCTGTCTTTGTATTGCCTGGCTACTGAGTATTGGAAGGTCTTTAGTGTCAGCCCTTCCTCTTTTCTTCCTTGAACAACTCAGTATCATAAGTAGATTTGGTGGGCTGATTATTCATACCCTTTATAAGACGTTTGTTACTACACTGACCAACAAGTAGCCCAGCATAAATCTCTGTGGAACAGGAAATCTCTGTGACTTTCTTTCCATGTGGAATAGACAATTTACAGAAGAGACCCTATTTCCTGTCTTTTGAGCAATTATTTGTGCAAGGACCTTCCCTCTTATCTCATGACTGCATAGTTTTCTTCAGTGCTCTTATTGAGACACCTCGCTCAAAGCCTTTGAAAATCTAAGTAGGTCTGTCTATCAGCTGAATAACTCTTTATTAATATGCTTATTAAAGTAAAAGTAATGTTCTGAAAACCTCAAATAAAGCCAAATATAGAAGAATTAGAACTTGTAAAAGACTAATTTTAAAAAAAGAAGATAAAATCTCTTAAGCATTAATTGCATATTTCATTAATTAATAAACATTAATTGCATATAATTTCAACATATTCTGATATTTTAAAAATTATATAATTTAACAATAATTGTTAAATAATTGTTATAATTAATAATAAGCTAAAGCATGCAGTGAAGCTAGCTGAGAAATGCTCTGTTTGCCAGGGGTGATGTTGGTGGTGAGTAGCTAATGGTTCTTATTAGCAAAGTTTTAACTTTCCAATAGTAGCTTTACAAATGGAAATTTATGAGAGATGTTTAAAGGATAAAATAAGTTTTACTATAACAGCATTTGCTCCTGATTTGGGTCAGCGTTGTATTTCTCTCTGAGCTACTGTTGCAAGCTTGAATGACTCCTGACCTCTGTAGCATTGCAGTTTAACACCCAAGATTAATGCTACCTTGAAGGTCTTTACAAGCATTAGTTTCATACGAAAGGCTGGGTCAGCATACTGTTGTATTCTTAAACTAACAGGACTCCATTACGTACATGACATGCACAAATTTTTATTTGCATTGCACAACAAGGCTTCAGAAAAGATTGTGATACCATTGCACTGTACAAAACACAAAAGTACATGGCTCTTACTCAGAAGATCTTACTGTCTAGTTTAAGAAAGAAAATGACAGTGTTCAACTAGTATTAAGGAGGGACAAATAAACAAGGATTACAGAACAAGACAAGTGTTCCATATGCTAAAAAGCRTGTCCAGCTGGGTGGTTTTGAATCACTGAAAAGGCAGTATTTACTCTGAGCTATCCATCATCTTGTGAGAATGGTTCATAAGATTTAGCACTAAAGAACAAATTCTGTCAGGTACTGCCAGGCACTTCTGCTTGACTAGTGCTTTGAGGTTGGGCTCCAGCCCTGCACTGCCCTGTAAGAGTCCTTATTTCTTTCCTTGGCACATCTATTTTGAATTTATTGTGTGCAAGATAAACTAACCAATAGTTTGTCATTGGAAGACTTTTTGTGTTTGCTTGTTTATTTTCAGAAGAGGCTTCTGTGGAGAGAAATCACAGTATCATTTAGTTGCACAGCCTGTCTCATGCTTCTTTTTCCCTCCACAGCTCAATTTATTTACTTAAAAAAAAAAAAAAGAAAAGCCAATAAAACTTAAGGACTTAAGTGCTTAAATGAACCCCCCTAAGGCATCTCAAACAGAAAATGCTTGTGAGATTATTGTTTCCACACTGAAGTGACAGTTTTACTCTCTTAGCAGTCACCTTGCTGAGAAGATAAACTAAGTATCTCCAACAGCTTCCAGGTGAAGCCTCATAGATATTGTATATTAAAGTAAATAAAGCAGCTGTGATTTGATCTTAGATGGTATCCAGACTTGGAGAAGTCTGACTTCTAGAAATACAGTGATTTTGTGAATGATTGTGGAATTTAGCCAATGTAGGAAAATGAAATTTTGCAATCTTTCACAAAGTGAACTTACAAATGAAATTTTCCTTTGCTTCAAATGCAACTTGTTTTATTATTTTTAAGACAATGGGAGCAAATAGCGATGTAAAAAAAAAGTTCAAATGCTTTGTTCTGCAAAGTGAAGGAGTGAAGTGTTGACAGTTTTCTGAATGTTTCCAAGTTCAGTGTTTGTCCTGGCAGAGTATGAACCTGTTAAAATAATCTGACTAGATCTGCTAGTCATATTCACTGTAGCTCTCCAAATATTACTTTTTTTCTGGGTGCTTTTCAGCAGATTAATAGAAAAAGTTGTGATAGTAGTGAAATATCATTTCCCCGACACTATCCATCACTGTAAATTAACGCACAGTTGTATGTGTACTTGCGCACGTGCACGTGCACGCACACACACAAAGCACTTTTTCAGAATCAGGATGTATAAATATCGTGCTGCCAACATGAGCTACCTCACCCTGGGTGCTGTTATTTCTAACAGCCAAAGGAAATCAGTGTTAGCTGGCAAAGAACGCCTCTGCTATAAGTTTGTCGTGTGTATATTTACTTGTTTATTGATTCAGTTCTGAAAGGGATCTGAGTAGAATGTAGCACCTGCTGTCTATCCTCTTCAATTAGTTCTCCTTCGTTCTTGAAATTCTTTTCTCACCAACTCTTGCCTTTAAAAAATARCATAACCCTTCAGTTTCATCGCTTCAGTGCTATCAAGTGAGCTTTACAGCAGCTGGGGTTCTGTGTCTACATTTTTATTTTAATCAGCTTTGGTAGGGTGCATGTTAATGTCTGCTAATAGGCCATTAATTAGTTGGCCTATTAATTAGAGAAGGGTTAACAGTACACTTGGTTGTCAAGAGGACACACATTTTTGTTCCTCACCTCTGAATGAATGACTTAGAAATCTTTTCCTTAGAAAGCAAGAGCCTTTTCTGAAAGAGTGTAAACTTTCTGTTTAAAAACAGTTCTGTCAAAAATATTTTGACCTGTTCTATTACACATACAATGTCTATTTTCCACATGGAAAAGCATGATTTCTATACCATCTGGTGCAATCCTTTTTACATACATTAGTGAGTTCAGGGGATACTTGAATTTCCGTGTGTGAAATCAGGGAATGTAGACAGTGTATTTTGTTGAGTTTTAAAATTAGTCTTCAAAACAAATAAATTTTATACTAGTCTTGTGGCACTGAGGTCTTGATCAAAAGTATTTTTTTTGCAAAATGGCATGTTCTTGAAGCAAGATTCTGTAAAATGTCACTGGACGTTTTATGTAAGAGAGGGCAACAGGATGAAATTTTATCTACTAGGCTGTCAAATAAAAGCTGAAGGTGCATGGCAAAATGACGTATATTTCCCTGATAAACAGCACTGAGGATTTATAAACAATGTTTAATAAATTCATATCTTTTTTTTAAGGTCTTCTCTGAATTTTTTACAGCTATGTATGGTATTTAACAGTATTTTTAGTATTTGTGTAATAACAGAAACTGATTCTCTTGAAAATATTCTTCCATCAACTTTTTTTTTGTCTTGCTTTGCCTCATATCATTTCAACATTATCAACTAAATATAGCTATCTAAAATAATCTTATATTTCTGTTTTTACATGGTAGTTTTTTCAATAATAGATATGCCACCTTTGCGAAATTCAGTAGAGAACAATTAGCTTTTGCCAAACTTTTTCACCAATATTGCCGTGACTTTGGTAAACTGCATGATTATAGATGTTTCAGATTGATCTTATTCTGCGACAGTTCAGGAGAGAACTATTACGACAAACTTTTAAAATATTCTCAGCAATTATCATCAGTATTTTTAATTGTCTCAGGTGTGTATAGTCAACATAACGTACTATGTTGTATATAGTCAATGGGATAAACATTGTACTCTGTTGGCTTTAAAATGTGTTGTTTTGCTTCTCTTATGTGAATGGAGGCAGAGAACTGTGTGTTGTCTTTTAGTTTTAAAACAGACCAAACCACTTGAGCCCGCACTGTTTATGCTTCAGGTTCAGTCCAGACAGACTGCAGCTGAACACGGAACAGAAAAATTCTCATGAAAAGAGCACTTTCCCTCCCTCTTTTACATTTCCCTCAGGATATCTATCAGCTCTGTGCAGCAGTCTGTGTAGGCTTCTCTGCCTATATCACAAGAACAACTTTTATTAAATTCTACTTTAGCACTTGAGCTTCCAGGCCCAGCATGAAAATGAAAGCAGAGGTAGAAATATTGCTTGGTCACACATTCCAAAAGCTTAGCTCAGTTTTAGTTGAAAGTAAATTTTAAAAACCACCAGGGCTTTCGAAGGCAAAGGTCCTACCTTTCAAAAATATTTCTCCCATACATGGTTGCTACATGTAATTCTGTTCCTTTTGCGCAAACCAAACTAAAACCAGGAGTAGCTGCTGTTCTTCCTGTTCCGTTCTCCAGCAATTTAAAACTGATTCTTAACAGGAATTTTAAACAGAGAGCTGGTATTATATACCTGTCATTTTGATTAAACAATTATTTTTCCTAACCAATATTGAAGTGCATCTAATTATTGGGATGGCAGGCAGATGATGCTCCACATAGACCATCCTGGATCTGCCTGAATTTTGGCTCCATAAAAACAGATGTTTAGGTGAAACTGTAATCCTGAAAGTCACCAGGATGCAATGCAGATGGTGAAAATCTCTGTACCAGGTCCTGACCTTATCAGGATGTCAGAAAGTAGAGATGCTTTAGATGCTTTTAACTAGCTCTGAAGTGTGGTTCCTAAAATATTTCATGCTAGAGAAATCAAGCTAATGCCCCAGTCATTTCATCAGTTGGATTTAGCAGCAGTCAAGTAGAAAATTAAAGTAAGCTAAGTTTGAGCATCCTGCTGAGGTCAGGTACTATTTGGGTCAAGTTCAAATTTCAACACATTCACTGTTAATTTTTATTTCAGGTAATTCAGACTATCACTGCAACTGACAAAGATTACTCTGCAAATGGGGCAAGATTCCATTTTTCGCTTGATGAAGGGCTTTCTTTGAATCCCAACTTTACTCTAAGGGACAATGAAGGTAAATCAAACACATAAATCTCAAAGAAATGGGTCTCTGTTTTGTCTGGGATGTGTCATTGAACAGAACAATTTCCATGCTTTTCTTGACAGAAGGGGAAAACTGTAATCTGTCATCACTGAACTGGCTGATATCAAGGACATGGTGTATACAACATATTGCAAACTATGAATAATCAGATATTGCATTTCATTTTTATATTCCATTTTATTTTAGCATTTATACTTCATACATTCAGGAATGTTTTTAAAAAGTGGGATTAATTAAAAAGATGTTGGCAATTTGGTCTATTTCTAGGTGAATAGCACTGAGTGGGTACTGTCAGGGTTATTGACGGTTATTTCTTAAAGGAGAAAATAAGAATTTAAGGGGCATAAATGGTGAATTCATGCTTACTTTTACGGATATGATACCAAGACCTGGTCCTTCAGTGCTTCCTGGGTGATAGTCTATTGGTTCGTGCCCTTCCTAACAAAGTGTGCCTAAAAAGTACAATCAGAAATTCATAGCAGATAGGCCCAGAAGGAAAAGGGCCTTCAGAGTCACCCAGCCACGTGTTTCTGAACATTTCTTGAATCAAAGAACCATCCAGCCCTTCCAAAAAAAAGCAAAATCAGCCTTACTGTTTGTTGAGCGTTGCCTCATGGTTTCCATTTTGCAACCTGATGAAAATGAGAGTAAACTTTAAATGCTTGTCTGTAGCTTTCCTCTTAAGCTTTTGTATATGTGTGTATTGTGTGGTTTTGTTTGTATGCATGTGTGGAAGTGGGGGAGGGGGGTGGCTTTATTTTACAGTTGTATTTTTGCAGTAGTGCCATGGAATACCTTCTGAGATCACTATTCATCTGTAATGACTGAGAAGCATTAACTCCATTGTTGGTAGATATGGCACATACAGTGATGTTTAAACTTTACAGATACTTACAGATATTTTTTATCTGTTTGTAAAACCTTTCAGGGAAGGAGATTGCATAATCTTCCTAAAGAATCTGTTCCAATGTTTAATCATAGAATCATAGAATCGTAGAATCATTAAGGTTGGAAAAGACCTCTAAGATCATCAAGTCCAACCGTCAACCCAACACCACCATGCCCACTAAACCATGTCCCTAAGCGCCTCATCTACACGTCTTTTACATACTTC